>CM047808.1:10115422-10408680 GCA_026214975.1 Gentiana macrophylla | reverse complement strand
AAAGCGAGACTGGTATGCATAGCATATAGTAAATGGATTCAACAAAGACTCGCGTTTTCAATCTTTTGCTAAAGAAATATCTTCAAAGCGTTATGAATGCAAGGCAAGAAAAGAACGATAAAAAGCACCAAAAATCGACCAAAAGTGAGGCTTTATCGTACAAAGCTAACAACATTAGTCCTTTTTCTCTTTTTTTTTCTTTCTACTTTGAATAGACAAAAATAGTACTCCCACCATCCCAAATTGTTTGAGACTTATTCCGTTTATGGATGTCCCAAAATAATTCCCATAACTAATATTTAGATTTAAAGGTTCTTCTTAAATTCCTAAAATGCACACATAACTACATTTATTAAGAAGTTTAACGACAATATAAGGACATAATTGTAAAGTAGTCATGTTTTTAATGACTAGACAAGCTAATAAATGATGTTTCCTTAAATCTTTAGAGTACTAAAATGATAATTTTTTGAGACACAACTATTTTCTTGCAGAATGTGACATGTCAATACAAGGAAAAGACGACAATTTTATCAAGAACTACACGGTGCAATTGTTATTACCATGGAGTAATCAGCCCAACAACACCGATGGGTTCCCTTAGGACATGACATTTCATTGTATCCATTGGAATTGAAATGGGAGTCTTTTGATTTTGTCCAAAGCTTCAGCAAGCTCTGCATTGTACTCAAAACATCCAGCAACATCATCCTATAGGCCAAAGCATGAAATCATCTCATTATTCACAGTACAAAAATGATGATCCTGAAATCAGGAAAAAGAAAATTCAATTCAAACCTACAATGTCCCAGGCTGCTTCCTCCAACGGTTTCCCAGAATCAAGTGATTCAAGTCTTGCTAGTTCAGATTTCCTCTCTGTTACCTACTGAAAAACAGATGGATTTGGCATCAGATATGTCAATCAAAGCCTTCAGTCAGCTTCTCGTAATAATCAATTGTTGTATCAAATCGGTTGGAAAAGTGGCTCCTATGTTTTAAGTATAATCATTGTTAGAGAAACACACAAAACACCAACCTTTGCAGCAATGGCACGCAAATATTTAGCGCCGAGCGCTCCAGGTGCAGTGGCCCAGCTGCCTGCATTCCTTGTCATGGCTCTCCTTGCAGCTGCCACCGCGATTTCGACATCTTCGGGTGTAGCTGCTGGGATAGTCCCTGTCAAGATATCAACAATAAACTGAAACAAACATCAATGGACACTAAGATTGAAGACCTTTTCAACTAAACAAAGGACAATAAAGCAAACGGCCTCTTTAGTAGCACCACATCAGATTTACCATTCTCATACCATATATTGGTAATCGACTTTTCATACTAACGATTCTATAGTTGAGAATCGACTTTCCGCCAGTCGAATCCACCAAGTGAAAATATCGATGTAGTGCCACTAAAGTGGTCCCACTAAATACGCATTGATCGATCTGGGTGAAAGTCGATTATTAGATCTAGAATGGACTTTCCTTATGGTGTTGTGGTACAGTAAAAACACTGTGATGCCACTAAATACGTCCTAAAACAGAGAATATTTTCCAAGAAGTAAAACAAAACTTTCGAACAGAAAAGGGGGAAAAAGCTTCATCTGATAATCTATTTACCAAATCATGAATTGCACACTCACTAGAAGTCACTATGTATTATTCACAATAACTCAAATCTCACACACAGCTACAATCAACCTCGGAATATCAGATTTTCCAGATTAATCGGATAATTTCTAAAATCAAACCTACAAATGATGCCAAAAAATTTGAACTACTTTGCTCTGCTAGCTCTTCACTCAAAACAATTAACAAATACGTTACAAAAAAACAAAACCAGCATGATCCGGCAGTATATACATACATCTAGCACAAACGATTCAAAACTCAACGAAATAAAAAGAAAGGAAAAAAAAGGGTAAGAACAAAACCAATGATTTCCTCAGTAGATGGATTGACAACAGGAATGCGATTTTTCTTCAAAGGTTCTTTCCATTCACCATTAATGAACAACTGACGATTGGGTACCGCTAAAGCCATTGCTTAGAATCCGATCCAGAAAAGAGCTGAGAATCTCTCTCTGCAAATCAAAGCTTTGAAGTTTGAAGTAAAATTTTCTTTCTATGGGCGTCAAGAAGTCTATTTTGGATTGACTGTGAGACTCGGTGACTGGGAGAGGTTAAAAAAGGACACGAGCCTTTAGTTTAGCAGAAATTTTATCCTTAAAATATGATTATTATACGAAATGATTTCGTGGATTATCACACACAACAAAATCTGTGACCAATCATCGCCGTAACGTTGGGGCTGGATCAACTATATAGTTGTCGCAAAAAAATAGTATAGATCGATATTGTCAGAATAGTTGTGTAATTTCGTTGGAGTGCATCATCATTCTTTCTTAAAGTATTATGGTGAATTGTGTGAATTATGTGAATGAGATCTAAAATATATGATGATCTATTTATAGGTCTCTCTCATGAGGGAATTGATTCTCTCAACATTGAAGTTGTGGTCGATGACCGACCGTTCTGAGTGTAGTTATGATGTAATCATGGTTTTCTAGGCCTGAATCAATGAAACGTTTTGAAATCGTGGGATGGAGTCATGTTAATTGCACAGCTGCTACCTGGGTGCGTGGAAGATTTGTACCGAGCTGTGAGTCCCAAACCGAGGTAAACCTGCATCATATCGAGGGCACGAGCTGTTGATTATCTTACTTCGAGTTGAACATGAAATGCAAAAGACGGTATGCACCATATCGATGTGTTAAATGCGACATATGTTTCATAAAGTGTTTTCACAACGACAAAATCTCAACACACCATCATTAAAAACAGGTATAGTCTTTGCAACTCTAGATTATTTAATCGTCCTTTTTAATTAAAAAACATAAATACATATTTTATTTTTTTTGAGAAACAAGTACATAAAAATTTATATGGTTATTTAAAGGCACACACAACACAATGTTCTGATCGAATTATAATCAGAAAATAATAGTTATCTAGATCAAATTTGATTCAAATTTCGGTGTTTTTTAGACTTAAAATCCTTTCAGATATGCCGTAAAAGTACATTTGATACTCTCTGACTAAACTTTGCTCGACTTTCATCATTCGGCCTAAAATCAAGTAAGAATCTTGACGTGGGAAGGAACAAAGGGTAAAATTTAAAATAAATGTAATGTGATAAAAAAAAAAAATAGTGTGAAAAGACATTACCTTAATTTACCTCTAGCACCATTGAAAACAATTGGCCGACCATTAGTTTTATGGTGGTTTTGGAACATCTTATCATACTTGGTCACCAATCAAATATTTTGAAAGGGCGAAAATTTTAAATACGGAGAGATATGTATTTTTACAATTAGAAGGTTCATCATTTATTTTTACAATCAGAAGGTTCATCATTTTAAAGTAGATTTAACTAGTTATGGTCCTTATGAAACACCAAATTATATTTACTGCCCACTTATTCTAAAATTTGTGGTGATCGAATGAAAGTAAATTATAATTCTAAAATCAAATTTCATCTAATCGATTGTGAGAATATGAAAAGTCGATTTTTAGCTTTAAAAGTGGTGTTAAGAAAAACGATCAATTTAATTGGGACGGTACCTTTTAAAATGGTGTAATCATACCGAGTGTGATACTTTTAAAATTTGTGTTAATCATATTGCAATTTAACTTACTTTTCCTAAGTTTAGTTTGTACTCATCACATAATCAATATAGCCTCAAAATAATCTTTTCCCTCAAATTGTATTCCTTTTCAATTTGATATGTCATATCAGAGATGTATAGGGAAATACTTGTGGTGTTTCCACATAATCGGAGACAACGTATGAAGCAATATAAACCACACAGCTTCAATTCTCAGATTTAAACTGTTTTGTGATCGATCGCTTTATACGCCACTTTACCTCAAAATCTCATTTCCACACAAGTATTTCATGTAAAGGGCCACAATTAAAAAGAATATGTAACGTAGGTGGTTCTCACATCAGGAAGTTACCTTTCCTGATCCTTTGGTCATAATCCGAGAATGTTACATTTTTCACGATTCACAAAACTTTATGAGGTGCGCTAAAAGGTGTAGAAGCTAGCTTAACATGAAAAGACTTGGTTTACTAGAATCTCAATACATTAGTTTATGATTAAAGCACCTTTGTGTTTATACCATTACAGTGTCATTAATACAACATAAGTTTCAATCTTCAACATAAATATTACTCTACAACTTCTAGGAAAATTGATCAGGAGTTTCTATTAGACTCAACCGTAGTGATTTGTGTCATATGCTTGTATAAAAGACAACAACTGTTGTCTGTTTATGCATGCGACAAAGATCTGACGGTTGGGTCTAATAAAGACTCCGTACGTTAGAATTACTCTAACTTCTACCACCATACTTCCTTTGGTTACAAGGTAGCCTCAACATCTTTTTTTCCTGATGACTAGCTAGTAATTATGGATAACTATGTATATATAGTTTTTGGAGTTTGGTTTTTGGTATATATATTATGTTATATATGTATTGTGTTGAATTTTGGTAGAAATTAATTGATGGAATACCTGAAGAAGTTATGTCTCATTGTCTCAAAATTCCCTGTAAATAGCTAAAAAGTCTCAAAGAAACCTTGACCACTCATTTTCCCCTAATTCAACTCCTCACCACACCTTTCCTTTTCCTTTCAATTCTTTTGACTCCTGCATGCATATTCTTCCTTTTCATTAACCAAGAAATCTTCAGGTTTTCAAAATTTTGTTGCCTTGTGCGAGGAAAAAAAAATATTACAGATCTTAATTGATCTGTATAGAGCTCGCACAAATAAACAATCATGGCTTTACCTATTGTTTTCATGCTAATTGTTTCATCTCTTTCTTGCATCCCATCTTCATTTTCACATCCACATCATCAAAAACAAAATCAACATGGCCTTTCTCTCGATTACTACGCGAAAACATGCCCGAGATTCAATGACATCTTGCGGGAGCAAGCACAAAAGAAACAGTCAGAGAATCCCACCACAGCCGCGGGGATTCTTCGTGTGTTCTTTCACGACTGCATGGTGGATGGATGTGATGCATCTGTTTTGATTAGGCCCACGGCTTTCAACCACCCCGAAATGGAGAACGACATCAACCATTCACTTCCTGGTGATGCTTTCGATTTGATTATCCGTGCCAAGACCGCCCTCGAGCTGGAATGCCCTGGTGTGGTTTCTTGTTCAGACATCCTTGCAGTCTCCGCCAGAAACCTCATAACGATGACCGGTGGACCCCATTACAAAGTTGTCCTCGGTCGGAAAGACGGGTTCGTGTCGAATGCTTCCCATGTTGAGCCTAACCTAGGTAGGTCAAACATGTCTGTGAACCAGATGTTGACTAGGTTTACATCCAAAGGCTTCAATGTTCAAGAAATGGTTGCCCTAATCGGTGGAGGTCACACCATTGGTTTCTCTCATTGCATTGAATTCAGCCAACGACTTTTCGCCCGAAAACCGACGCGACCATGAACCCTAAACTAGCTGAAGCCCTAAAGAAGCTTTGTGGAAACTACACAAAAGATCCAACAATGTCTGCATTTCTTGATATGATGACTCCCGGGTTTTCGATAACAAGATCTTCGGAAACATTAAAAGAGGGCTTGCGATTCTTGCTTGGATCAAGTTCTTAACGGTGACCCTAGAACTAAGCCAATTGTGGAGAAATATGCAGCAAATAACACATTGTTTTTTGAAGATTTTGCTAAGGCAATGGAGAAAGTTAGTGTTTTGGGGGTTAAGACTGGTAAACAAGGTGAAGTGAGAAAGAGATGTGACTCTGTTAATGCTTAATTAGATAATAATGCATGCATGCATGCATGAAGATTGGTTTAATTTTGATTAATTAAACACTTTTATTTTTATGTTATATATCGTAATATGAAAAAACTTATAGTATGATGGATACATGTTACATCATGTTTAATAGAGTATAAATTATATGAAGTTAATTTGATAATTAAGGTATTTTTGTTTGGGTAAATTTCAAAATTAGAATTTGTTTAATCTTTGGTGTAAGAACTTATTCTTCCGAGACCCTCATTTGATGATATCGTTACGGTTTTAATTTGAAGTATAAGGGTAATCGATAAGAACCTGCATGGGATACTTAAGATGTCGGCCGGACTGCTCACGGTTACCTACGCACTCCTGGGCGGATCGTTCCTATACGTAGTTCTTTAGGATTATAAGTCATAGCATTGCAAAAGGCAAGTCCTATATTATATCCTACTGAGTCAGAACGTGAGAACGAACCCTACCGAATACGCGCGGGTTGAGTTCGCTCGAAAGGTTCAACCTAAGGTCTGCTCGGCTCAATCGATCGAACCTTAGTTTAGCAAGGTTCGGCTCGGGTTCAAAGTTCGAACATGTTCGACATGTTCGAACATACTCAACGGTTCAACATGTTCGAACCTTATATATATAGTTTTTTTAAATATACAATAGTTCGAAATTCTAACGTGTTCGATCTGATTCGGCTCGATAGACGAATATCAAATACCTAACGCTCGCCTCGACGTTCGAAGGTTCGAATCGAACTCGAATCGAGCTTTTTTCGAGCCGAATACAGCGAATCGAATCGAATACTGACGTTCATTTACAGCCCTATATCCTACACATGTACACTGCCCTTCTAATAATTATACAAAATTTGAGAGATAGTCAAGTCTTAAATGTGCCAAAATCCATTGGATATGCTTAATAATATCTTGATAATCATGTAAACCAAACTTCTTGGCATGTAATGTACTACTAAAAACACTTTATTCTTGTTTTTGTCAACAATAAATACAAATCAAAACCCCTTGTTCTCTTCCAACTCCATGTTTAGTACCTATACAATGATTGTCTAAGGGGTAATATATCCTTCCTAAAAAAGATTTTTAAATTCAATTAATATTCATATTCCTGTGGAGTTACCTTATCCTTCACAACGAACTCACTAACACCATGACTGTTTTCCATCACTAACACACTCAGGTGCCTAAACGACCAGTTTTCTGGATATATGCCTACCGCCCCAATATTCCACATAATTGACCCTCATTACCTCAATAGCCGGCCATGATAAATGGTAGTCAATTCTATGGTAATTAAGGGTACCTAGCTAGACATCCATAAACTAGGTCATTCAGGTATTTGCGTGTGTCAGTGATGGAAAACAGTCATGATGTTGGTGAGTCCGTTAGTGATGGAAAAGAGGACCCGAAAGGAAACTAAATTCTACTTCAATTCAAAATTCTTTTTAAAGATGAATATATATTGCCCCTAGAAGCTTAAGCATTTTGGTACTAAAATGGCATTGGAAAGAAACATGGGGTTGGATTTTGTTTTAATGTTGACAAGAACATTTATAAGGTGTTTTATTAGCCCAAAAGATGCCAAGAAACTTGGCTTAATTACATGATTAGCATGATCATATCATTAACAATCCAATGGATTTTGACATATTTAATTCTTTAATTAGTATCTCAAAATCTGCAAAACCGGCAAGGGATCTTATGGAGGAGGTAAGGCTTGCCTTCTGCAATGCATGACTTATAATTCAAAACATAAATATATATACATCACTTTATACATACATATATATATATATATATATATATATATATATATATATATATATATATATATATATATATATATATAATATAATGTGATAACTTACCTCTAACGAGATATATATCCAATCGTCTGGCATCATGCATATGATGGATCAAATATTCTGGACCATGGTTTGTCAAAGAAACCTGATTTAGACAAAGGCAGAAAATTCTAAGTATCAATTTAATGTAAGAAATAAATATTTCTTTATGTTGAACAGTTAATTATGGTATATATCCAAAAAAAAAAAAAAAAAAAAAAAACGACATGAAAAAAAGAAGTACAAAAGTTAGAGCACAGGCAATCAAGAAATTATACAATTGGAATTTTGCATGAATGTTATATCTAATATCAAAATTTTAAAATATTAAACCAAGAAAAAAAAAAAAGTAAGTACAAATTTTAGAGCACAGTACATCAAGAAATTCTGCATTTGGAATTTTGCATGAATGTTATATCTAATATCAAAATTTTAAAATATTAAACCAAGAAAAAAAAAAAAAAAGGACATACACAAGTTTGGCTTGGTAGATGAAGAAATTCTTGAATTGAATATCCGTTTTTACTTTTCAATTTACGAAGATATATGGCTCAAATATTTATTCAATTCTTTTCTTGAAAAAGAAAATTAAGATACTTACCTGATTCTGGAAAACACCTCCAATTAATTTCTTCAATCGATCTTTAAAGCATCTTCATGCACTGGCATAAATTAAGCTGGTAAATAAAAAAGGCATAGTTAGTTGATCTTGAATCTTTATGCACATGAATATTTACGTCCGCATATGAATTCTACAAATATGAAGAAATTAATTAGTACGTATATTTCGATTTGGACCTATACATGTATGTGTTGTGTCGACGATATTATAAGTAGTGATTAATTATTTATGTATTTATTATTTAATTCTTATTACTTGTTGGCTAAGTTAGGCCAGACCTATAAATACATTTGTGTAATATCATTATTGATCAATGAAGAATATTTTACTTCATTAAATAAAATATGGTATCGACCCAATCGTTTTCTCCTCATGGTATTACGCCGAATTAATCCTAAAGCCTTAACCCTGACCCTAACCATATGTATTCTTCTTCCTGGCTTGAAATAGCCATGTCGGACCAAACCGACGGCACCACCTCCACTGCTGCAAAACACGACGGCAACGTACTCCTCTTCCTACCTGTCGTTCACCCCATCCTCATCCATCCACATCTCTAAACTTACCCGCCAAAACTACCATCTTTGACGTGCTCAAATTCTCCCCTACCTCGGGGCGGGAGTCATGGTTACATTGACGCTAGCATCCTCCACCAAATAAGATGATCACCGACGCCCATTTTGACGCTCTTCTCCCAATCCGGCCTTTGCCGAATAGAGTAAGCGGGATAACTTAATATGAAGTACAATCACGTCCTCGTTATCGGACGATGTCCTTATGCAGGTGTACATGGCGTCTTCCTCAGCCGAAATATGGTCGGCACTGCAGACCTCTTTTGCCTCCGCTAGTAGGGCCAAGCTAATTCAACTCCGTACCGAATTGGCCTCGACTCGTTAACAGGAACTCTCAGCCTCCGATTATTATTTCAAAATGAAACAAATTGCGGATGATCTTGCCCTTGCCGGACACCCACTTTTCGACGATGACTTTATTCCCTATGTTCTGGTCGGCCTAGGGCCGGATTATGACTCCTTGGTCACCATGCTCGCCTCGGCCCGTGAATTACTATCAACAAAGTTTACTCCCAACTTTTGACACTTGAATCTCGCTTGCGGCATCATAAGCCCTTGCTCCGGCCGCGATCTCCGACGCCTTATGCGGTGATCTTCGGTCAATGTTGCTACTTATCCAATGCTTCTAATTCCAACATGGGCCGTGGATCCAACAACTACCGAGGCCGGGCGAGGCCGTGGTAGTGGCTCCTCATCCTCCGTACAACGGTGATAATTCTCGATGAGTGCCAAATATGTTCCGCTTTGGTCACACCGCACAAAATTGTTACTACCGCTATAATCAACTCTACACCATACCACTTCGTCCCACCCGGTCCGAGACCATCACCACCGCCCCGGCTGCCTCAAGCTTACAACGCTCAACTATATTACCCAACCTCTTCTGATTGGGTAGCCGACACCGGTGCCACTCACCATCTCACAAACGACTTCCGCAACCTTAATCACTTACGAGCCTTATGGTGGGCCGGACAAGGTCCACGTCGGTGATGGTACAGGATTGACTTAGAACCGATGACAACAATCCCTCAGCCCTAATTCTTGCACACGCACACGCAAGAGGTAAACTTTGGAGGTGGAAAAATCTGATTAAAAGATTATGGGGCTTATTAGGTTGATTTTCCCTTAAATAGGAAGAATCCCATAATTACCTAATTTCCATAATCACCCTTATTAAATCAGATTTTCTTCCTTAAATATTTATATATATATATGTCGAAATTATGTATATAAATATCCAAATTAGTAAACTCCGAATAAAAGGAACCGAACCCAATACACATCTGCCCTTTCCCGAAAATCGGAATATTACAGTTCTTATCCTCTGTTGCGTCATGTCTTAAGTCACTTGTCTATTTCCCTTCCTAATAAAGCACCCTCTAGTGTGTGTGCTCCGTGTCAATTAACTAAAAGTCATCGTCGGCCTCTTTATGTGTCTTGTTTTACTTCTGCAACTCCTTTGGATTTAATTTTTTCGGATATTTGGGGTCCTTGTACTGAAACTTCTATTTATGGCTCTCGTTACTATGTTAGTTTTCTGGATGATTTACCAAGTATTATTTGCCTTTTCCTTTAAAATGTAAATATTATGTTGAGCAAAATTTTCATGATTTAATTTCTTCCATGATTGAGCGACAGTTTAATACCAAATTAAAATCCCTGTAAACCGATTGGGGTGGCGAATATTGTCATCTCACACACTTTCTTACCTCACTTGGCATCATTCGTTGTCTATCTTGTCCACACACGCACGAACAAGCGGCTCCATTGAACGGCGTCACTGCCAAATTGTTGAAGTCGGTCTCTCTCTCCACGCTCAATCTAACCTTCCCCTTCCTTACTAGGAGGATGCCTTCCTCACCGCCACTTACATCATTCCTTCGTGTGTTGAAATCGCTTACCTACTCGTACCCTCAACTATAAATCTCCTCATGAAATGGTCTTTAGTCGTTCTCCAGATTACTCGTTCCTTCGTGTGTTTGGATGTGCATGTTGGCCCTACCTCCGACCTTATAATTCTCATAAAACCGATTTCCGTTCTACGTCGTGGATTTTTCTTGGCTATAGACCAAAAAATCATGGCTATAAGTGTCTGGACCTCTTCTCTATCCGCGTCTACACGCCCGTCATGTTGTATTTGATGAAACTCTCTTCCCATATACTCCGTCATCTACTCCGGTACTATTTTCCAACCTTGCGGTACTATTTCCGACCCTTAGCTCTTCTACCGTTTTCCCCACTTTATTATTCCTTCGGACCCTACCCGCTCAGATCCCACTCCAACCGATCCTCCTTCACAAATCCCCACGTCCAACCCCGTTTTCCTTTCGGCTTCTTGGAAAAAATCCACCCCGCCTCACCCCGTTATCCACTTCCCGAGCACTCTCACTAGCTCTACCGCTACCGATCCCACATACCTTATCAAGCCTCCAAACACCAAGTTTGGTGTAATGCTATAAGAAGGAAATTATTGCTCTGCTGCATACTAATGCTTGGGATCTTGTGCCATTTCAGTCTCACATGAATGTTGTAGGTAAGAAATGGGTGTACAGGACAAAGCATCATGCAGATTGGCTCTTTGAACGACATAAATCTCGGCTCATGGCTAAAGGTTTTCACCAAACTGAGGGTGGATTTCTTTGAGATGTTTAGCCCGGTTGTCAAACTGGTCATTATTCGCCTCCTTCTTTCTCCTATAGTTTCATAGGGTTGGTCTATCTAGCATGTTGACATCTAAAATGCCTTCCTCCATGGCCATTTGTCTGAACCTGTTTATATGCAGCAGCCTCAGGGATTCATCCATTCCGACTACCCTGATTATGTTTGTTGCCTTAAGTGCAGTTTATATATCCTTCGCCAGACTCCTCATGCCTGGTTTGCTCGCTTCACAGATACTGCAGATCGCTATAGATTCACGGCTTTCAAAGCCAACACTTCACTTATGTTTATTCGCATGGCAACGATCGTTTTTATATTCTTATTTATGTTGACGGCGTGATTATTACTGGTACATCTTCTTCTCTTACTGAACATATTATTAAATGTTTTGGCTCTCTGTTCCCGGTTAACGATCTCGGTTCTCTCTCTTATTTATTGGGTGTTGAGGCTCTCTCTACTACGGATGGACTTTATCTCACTCAACGAAAATATATTTTGCAACTTCTTCAGCGTGCCGGCATGGATAAGTCTAAAACATGCCTCACACCGATGTCTGCCTCCACTCGCATCACTGCTGTGTCGGATTCTCCCTTTGCCGACCTCTCCTTATATCGCACCATTGTTGGCGGCCTGCAGTATCTTAGTTTCACTTGCCGTAATATTGCCTTCGCGGTTCACAAAGTCAGCAAGTTCATGCACGCTCCATCTGATGATCATTGGCTTATTGCTAAGCATATTTTAAGGTATCTCAAGAATACCATCTCTGACGGATTGTTCTTTTCCAGGTACTCTCCTCATACATCTAATTCCTACTCTGACTCTGATTGGGCTGCTAATCTGGATAATCTCCGGCCTATTGGTGCTTACTGTATTTTTCCCAGTGGTAATCTTATCAGCTGGTGTTCTATACAACATCTCATAGTTTCCAAAAGTAGCACTGAGGCCGAATACAAAACGCTCTCTAACACTGATGCTGAAGTCCAATGGCTGTGGAGTCTCCTTTCTGAAATGCACATTACTCTTCCCACGACTCCAGTTCTCTGGTGTGACAATATTGGTGCAACATATTTGGCTCATAATCCTGTTATCCGTGCTCGTACGAAGCACATTAAGATCGACTTTCACCATGTTCGTGAGCTCATTGCCGCAAAGCGGCTCTCTATCTCCTTTCTTAGCACGAACGATCAACTGGAGGACCTCCTCACCAAGCCATTGGTTCGGCCGCGTTTTGAATTACTCAAGGCCAATCTTCTTATTCAGCCACTTCCTACGGGATTACGGGGGTGTGTTGAGGATATTATAAGTAGTTATCAATTATTTATGTATTTATTTTTTAATTCTATTACTTGTTGGATAAGTTAGGCTAGGCCTATAAATACATTTGTGTAATATCTTTATTGATGAATGGAAAATATTTTACTTCTGTAAATACAATATGTTGTCTTTTTTTTTTTAACAGCCAAGGACTTTTTTTTACGGTAAAAAACTTTCCATTAATTAGGAAGATCCTAAAATATTACGAACAAATTTCAAAGTTCTTGATAAAAGAAACAAATGTATCAAATCAACCACTGTAAATAGTACTTGCATCATACTAAATCATCCTACAAGTAAACCATGCCACAACAAACAGTCTTGAATTCCATAACATTTCATTCTCAATGGTAATTGAATCCAGTCTCCGAAGGTCTCATGTAGCCGCAATCATCGGATTTGCTTTCCAATCTTCCTTGTCTAACTTATTGAGGAAATCAACATTCGAAAGCCAGGAGAAAGACAACCTCTGAATCTCTCTGATAATCAATTCGGATTAATAACAATGGAATTAAAATGAATTTGTTTCTTTGATTCCAAATAACCAAGGACTGAAACCAACAAAAGCTGACCACAAACTGAAGATCAAAGACGATGGAGGAATCGTTTATACAGAGGAATCGTTTTAGTCGGTTTATGAATTATTGATTAAATAACAAGCTACTATTTGGAGAAGAAAATATTATAATTTTAGTTCACACACACACACACACACACACACACACACACACATATATATATATATATATATATATATATATATATATATATATATATATATATATATATATATATATATGGTTTCTCCATTAATATACAAGAAGGGTTAACTGCGTTCATAAAAGTAACATAATGATTTCTCCGATCATAAAGGAAACGAATGAAAGAAAAACTAGAGTAATGATACGGACACGACACACAACCGTTGTGACACAACGCAGATCTACACCGTTGATTCCTATGTAAACTCATTGAACATTATTATATTCATTATGAGTCATTGATTATTATTTTATTCATCATGATCAACGGTGTAGATACACGTTGTGGCACTCGTTGTGTCACAAAGGTTGTGTCCGTATCATTACTCGAAAAACTAATGGACAGGCTCAATTTTGAAAATAGAAGTCCAAACTCATATTTAAGAAGAGCATCAGAGTTAGTGGACTGACGAATGTAATCAATCCTTCACGACCCTCCTGAAGAAGTTGATTACCGCACCCTTATTCCTTACTGTATAAAGATGTTTTCAATTAGGTTTTGGTTGTGTCTTGATGTAGAATGGAGCCTTAATTGCCTATGAGTTGAGACACTTAAAGCCACATGAAAAAGAAATATGCCATGTCAGATTATTTTTTCATAAATTAAAACATTTTATAATTATTTGCATACGAGATTCATAAATTAAAGATTAATGTTGTCGTAACGAAACGGGGTTCGACCCTTAGTTGAACAGAGATTCAGATACATGCATCATTTCGGATTCATGCATTAGTTCGGATTCATGAACCTGCGAAGAGATGCACCTCATGAAGCCAAGCGATTTAGTGTTTGGCCGAACTGAGATGAACTTTACTCTTTCGTGTAGGAGCACCTCACTTCATGTATAGGGTACCTTCGGCCTATAAAAGGCACAAGCATGAAAACGAAATCATTCTTAAGTTTTACAACATCATCAGTACTTTCTGAGTGCCATTGGGTTTGATTCAAATAAGTCACTGTTTGAATACAACACCTCAATTGTTTTCTGAGAGAGATTTTCGTTAGTTCCCTAAGTGACAATTGCGAGGGACAAAAGAAAGCGCATTTCGCGTGCCTTGAAGTTCTTCTTTGTCTGTCAATTTCTTTAGAATTAATTTTTTCCAACATGCCACACACGATTTAGAGTTAGTTGCAACTAGTGGTCTTTACACACTAAAAATATGACGTTATGTGTTAACTTTATGGAAAACATTGTCACATCTATACCTACTATCATAGTTTAAAATACTTGTTCACCCAGATAGAATTAAATACGAGAAAAAGAGGATAGCTCAAATTCCTTAATGAAAATCAATGATATGAACTTTTAGTATCATCCTTAGAAGGTTAATCTAGTTTTAGATGCTTTAATCCAAAGATCCGCATCAACTTCAACTAGTCAACTAGATTTGCATGATTCCTCGGTTTGAGCGGATGCGACATAAACAAGAGCACATGTGGGTGTGGCTATGGTTTCGGTTGTATCACCGAATTCTTGCAGCTATTTCTGGTTGTGGATATAGAAATCCACATGTGTTACCAAAGGTGAGTAGAGATACATGTCTTGGTAATGTGGCATAGTAGTGTCATGTGCATGTGATTGATATCTGATGTAAGTCAACTAGATGATACATTTTACGGTGTTTTATCCCCCATTCTCATGCGTTTATTGGTGTTTTCGTATCAATTCGAGCAACTATTGTGATGTTTTGGTATCTTTTATGTACATAGTAAATATTATAAAAATCCGGCGACACTTTTGTCTATTATCTAGGCTTATTAGCCAAATTTTGTTATCGGATTCGCGCATGGTATTCTTGTGTTTTTTTGGTTTTGCGGCCTGACGATACCAAAGCTCGGGAGCCTAGATTTTGGAGTGCCAATGCGTAGATTCGATCGCACTCGATTCGATGCATTAAAGAGCGGAAATCACTTTTCGGAGCTATTGGCCGCCACCAACCTGATCTTGGCCACCACCAACACCACTTGGCCACCGTCAACTCCTATTGGTGACCGTCAACTTTGAACATCGGATCTTACATCCTCCATTTAATGCTTTGACACGACCCAACTACTTTTCGTGAGTTGGTGGCGTACCAACACATACTTGGCCACCACCAAGCATATTCAAAGGTTCTTGGCCATGGCCAACTTACTCTTGGTGGCCAACAAGGTGTGCAAATTTTTCATTAAGAGAGGCATTTAATTGGAAAAAAAGGAGTACTTTCCACACTCTCTCACATGCTTGAAGGCACCTCACTCTCTAGGCTTCTCTTGCCGAGAATCCACCGTAATTTAGCTTTTAATTCCACTTGTAAACATTAAGAATTCTTAGTTTGATTCCTAGAATCTTCTCGGTTGCAAGTTTTCTCACTTTTGGTGTAAGAACTCCATTGAAGCTCCTTGTTATTGAATGAAAGTTTCCTTCTTCAAGTTCATAGCTTTTGGTTGGTAAATTCTTAGCTTTTACTTGTGATTTAATTGTTGTCATAGATATGAATCCTAACCTTGACTTGTTGGAGTTCATATCCATGAGTGGCTAGTTCTCTACTAGCCAAGATAATGTGTTTGTGATAGTGTAATCTCTATTAGTTGATTGGAAATGTTAGTTTGTATCTCATAGATTCATGTGTGTCGTTTATCTTCTCTATTTGCATTGTATATATATGTCTTGTTTGTGTTGGAGTAATTAACCAATGCTTGCACACACACTTAATGAGACCGAAAAGAGATATTAGGTGTGGGAAAAGAGATAGGAGAACCGGAAGATAAAATTGACCTTAAGTAGAACTCAATTTCTTATCCGGGGTTATTGTTCATACATTGCTCTCAAGAACTCAATCATGTTGAATCATTAGGTCCAAGGTTCTTAGACCAAGGAGGAGGCATAGAATAGTTTAAATACACTTTCATTATGAGGAAACTACTAGCTTAAGTGCACCGATAACACACATTTGAACACTAATGGAAGGTTGATATGTAGTTCATTCTCATGATACTAGTAGAGGTTGGCTTGATCAATGCATTGTCTTGGCTAGGTTTTTTTTTTTTTTTTTTTTATCATTGATCACCCGTTTTAGTTGTAGTTGATTGAGCTTAGTAGCTTGATCTTTAGACCATTTTCTTTCTTTTTTGTTGTGACTTAGATCAAGATAATCATAGCTTTTCGGTACTTAGTCTCACAATCCTCGTGGGATCGACCTTGACCACTTAGCTAGACTACAATTGACCCGGTACACTGCCGGTAAGATTGGACACTTAGAAAGTCTGATCAATATCGATATCGATACGGATATGAAAAGTTATACTGGTTTCGTGAGGGAGTTACCTATATAGCATACAATTGAGAAGCGTATGTGCAATGATGTGGACCCGGGCTATGGATTGGTTGTTATAGCTTGTATCGGTGTGAGTGACTAGTGTACGAGGGGCGTTTTGACAGGGTCAATGCATGTGCAAGTGTTAAATATACCACCGTGTGCATTTGTACATTGGTGGTGGTGACTATGTGCGATGTGTTATGTGCTTATTGCTGAAAATTTGTTAAATGGAAAATGTGATAACGTGCGATATGATATTATAATCTTAAAATTGCATGTAACATGGTAGCGAATACATGATTCATCATTTTCGATGATGATGTATGAATTACCTTCAATCTTATCTTTATTGGGGAACAACGTGCTCAAGCTTGGGCCCCAACATGGCAGTAAACGTTTTATTTTGTTGCTACATGTGTAGTTAATGGTTATAATTGCAGAAAAACTAAACATATCCAGTGATTTGAATTCGGACTCATGCTGAAGACTTAATTATAACCTAAAAAATAAAGATAGGATTTCAGGGCGTGACGTTAATTACATAATCGGAGTACTTTTTTTACTTATAAAGACAACAGAAATTTTTGGACAAATTGTCCACACTGTTAAATGTATAAGGAAATATATATAATAGCACATTATTTTAACAATTTATATTGTGTAAGTATTGAGAGAGATTGCGCACACTTGAGATGACGTGTTGAATCCCAATTATATCGTGCAAGTGTTGGAAGAGATTGCCCACACTTGAGGGGGCGTGTTGAACCTCAATTATATCATACAAGTGTTGGGGGAGAAATTTAAAGTATTGGGAGAGATTTCGCACACTTGAAAAAGTGTTGAACCTCAATTATATCGTGTAGGTGTTGGAAGAGATCGACCACACTTCGTGCGTGTTGAACCTCAATTATATCGTACAAGTGTTGGGAGAAATTTAAAGTATTGGGAGATATTGCGCACATTTGGGGAGCGTGTTGAACCCCAATTATATCGTGCAAGTGTTGGAAGAGATTGCCCACACTTGAGGAGGCGTGTTGAACCTCAATTATATCATACAAGTGTTGGGAGATATTGCCTACACTTGAGGGGGTGTTGGGATTGCCTACTCTCTTAAATGTATAATGAAATATAGTAGCACATTTACTAACACCAATTGGTTTTAGTAGAACGATAAGCGCTTGATCCTGACAGAAATTAAAAAGGGGGGTTGTTGAGAGAGATTTTTTCCACACTCTTATATGTATAAGAAAATATAATAGCACATTTACTAACACCAATTAATTGGTATTCGTATAACGGTAAGCGTTTGATCCTAACGGAAATTAAAAAATATAAATAAGGAAAAGTTTTTCTAAGCTACAAATACATCAAGAAGTCACCAAGTAATTATTATCGATTAGGGCAAGTCCAATCCATGGTATCAAACCATATGTATCAAAATCAAATTTTGATACCTTTGAACACTATTCACTTGGGTATCAAATATTCGTCTTCATTGGGAGGGTTCAAATTCATAGTATCAATATTGTTTTATTTTTTTATTAAATATATTGATGATTTGATAGTAATATAAAATATTATTATTGTGCTACTTAATAAGTTTTTATAATTATTTTGAAAAAGTATATATAGTCTATCGTGTATAAAATCAATATTAAAATACACGAAAATAAATATTAATTTACAACAAGTTGTAGCTAATAAATTTTTTTATTTAATAATATTTCTTAAAAATTGCATACTTTCCAACCATCGGATCTGGGTTTCGGTGTCATTTATTGAAAAAAATATGGAAACTTTTGACAGACAAAATGAGAATTAGATTTAAAAGAATAATAGATGTGAAAAAAAAAATATGGATGTATAGAGTGTGCTATGTGGTATTAATAGTATGTTGTAAAAATATGTAGCCGTTGCATAATATTTCTATTGCAAAAATATATATGTTGTATATATCAAATTTTTTTTAACTCAACCAATTACAAAAAAGAGCAAAGGAGGGGACAAGGGAGGACAAAAGGGGGGATAAGGCCATGTGCTTGGCAGGCAACACTTTTTTGGCCAAAAAATTTTCCACTCGCGTTTATAGGATGAGAGGGTATTAGCCAAAGATTCAAATATAGTATCTCTCCTAGTACCATACTTAATTTTGATATCTATTAATTTTTTTAGAGATGCTAATACCTTCCTATAGGGGCCAAAATCAAACCATTGAAGTTACCCTTACAGAATAATAATATATATAAAATAATTTCATTGTGGTTGTCTGCACCAAATAATTGCCAATACAGAATAAATACATTACATAATACTAATAATGAAATAATTCTCCATTGTGGTTGTCTGCATGAAATACTTCAATTAATTAATTGTGAAGGCTTAAAACTCTAAGCTTATGGGCAGTAATAATTGTCAGAATGAACATACATGCAAAAGCTAAATAGGAAAATATAAGGACTATTAACATCTTTTGGCAATACTTTTGGACCTGAGGACAATAAGGTTCAAGTAAATAAATTGCTTCATTTTTCTGACCATATTGTGCTACAAGATGTTCTGCAGTCCCGACTGCACATCCTGATATTGATAGCATTGTCATCACCTGGCAAAGAATTAAACAATTTCAAATAAATAATAGTTTAATCTATATGTAATAATTAACAAACAAATTATATAATCATAAAACTTGCAATAAAACGGTAGATTTTTGTCAGGAAGACAAAATTACCAAAAAAATCGGATAGAATAAATCGTAATTTAATCGAATAAAAGAATAATTATGAAAGAATAATTATGAAGTAACAAATATGAAGTAACAAATGTGAACTAAAGTAAATATGAAATAACAATTGTGAAACACAAAGTAACATTAACACGTGAAGTAACAATTTTAAAGTAATAATTGTGACATGAAAATGTTATTTTTGTCTTTCCAGACCCATTTATTAATTTTCCCCTCATAAAACGGAGTAAAATAAGTTTTATGCACTTGTCTCTCATCCGTTTATGTATTATATAATTGTTCAATTAACTTGACGGTGATGTGATTTGAATATATCCATGCCATAATCTTTTTCTTTTTACTTTTTTATTGTTTTATAGAAGTTTTCGGTATTCGATCGGGATCAACTGTTCCGACTAATAACCGTGTATCTATATACATATACACACATCTGTATACATACCTTTCACTCCCTTTTCAAATTCTATTTTTATTAGTGGTTGTGTAAGGTCTTTTGGGAAGTGATGTGGGTGTGGGGTTTGGGGGGGGGGGGTGTGCAATAGAAAATGAACATAATTAATTACATACCGTATCATTTAGGAACAAATGAAAATATTTCTTGGGATAAATTTTGGGACTCTTTAAGATATAAACAAGAACCATTGTTACAAAAGACAATGCCCCAACAACTGCATTTGTTCCAACTTCAAACCTACAAAATTCAATTTAATTGAACACAAGTAAAAGAAAAAGAAAAAAAAATTCATTTGGACTAATTAAAAACCATATTATTTAAGTATATGTATAAACATAAAAAATTATTATAGATCCTTAAAATAATATAAAAAACCAAATTCTTACCTCATAGGAGGGGAGTTTATGTAGTAAAACTCCTGGGATTCTTCAGATGGATTGGATTGCCTGGTGGTAATAATCAATAAAATTGCTGACATTGTAAATATTAGCACTAAAAATCTGAGAAAGAGTTGAGAAATGAGGTAATAAATTGGAGATTTTGGCTGACTTCCCATTTTAATTTAGTCTGAGATTTTCTTATATTTTGATCTCCAATATATATGGTTGAAGTTTAAATCCCTTGTGTTATTATAGTAACCTTTTTTTTCCTCTTTTTTTACCTCGATTTATACGTGTCATCCTTACGCAGAGGTTATTCTAATCTTCTCTATATCGTTTTAGTTTTATCGAATGTCCCCGAAGAGACTTACATTTTTCCTTTTGACAAGAGTATTTGTCAAATCAAACAGTTTATAAAAATTTATTGTAACGATAATAAATCTTTACTTATACCGATTACATTTTTCCTTTTTTTTTTTTTTTAAATTACATTTTTCCTTTTGCAAGTTTATTTTTTATTTTTAGTTTTATTTTTTTAGTATATACTATAAATTTGCATTTATCAAATTTTGAATCTGATGTAATGTAACGGTAGAATTAATATCATATGCTATTTGAAATAAATTCCTCAATACTAGCGGCATGATTTAAGGGCTGTCCCTTAATTTTACCATTCATAACGGCCAATATATACCTTAAATTGAATATTTTTGTGTGGTGTATTTACATTACATCATATATGTGTAAACATCTGATTTATCTCACATTTTAAATCTTACATATGTCTCCATATTTAATGACACTACACAAAAAGTAGATATATTGTTTTATCATCACTTAAAAAAATATTGAGATAACAAATATTGACGACGTCCATATTGAAATTCCAATGTGATCTCAATATTACAATGTGATGCGGGTAGTTGGACCTCATGAGGATTATCCAATTAGTACTTTGTGGATTTTACTTGTGAATTACCCTGCAAAACACACAAATCTTTAAATGGGCTTGTAGTTGTTTTTCGAGTGACCACTTTGACGCTTAAGTCATTGGTTGATAGAGAAATTTCTATAATTGACTACAGTTCGACCCGGTGTGTGCATACCTAATTAAGAAGGATGAAGATCCTACATAGAGCTCTTTTGTGGGTTAAATGCAATGATATACGTTTATGTGATGGGAGCGGAAATCATGGAACCGTTACAACTCTTGCTTTAATGGAGCGAGTGAGCGACAATCTCGGAGCCATTATTGTTACAGTTACTATCGTGGAGTAAAGTCTATGCATTGTCCGGAGTGTCCATTCAGTGGAGAGTTATTGTTGATTGAGATCGGAGACGAACTGCTACATATTGAATATATATGACCGATTTGAACCTGCATCATATCGTCTATGAAAGACAGGACGACATGCGTCGTGTCAGTAATGTAATCATGAGGCGACTTGCGCTGCGTTGAAAGGAATTCTACTCAAGTCTTCATGTATAAGACCTAATATTAAGCCGAGCTCGTGTCGGCCCATTTACAAAGATGACCATTGGTATTCCCTCCAAGAATTTGAAAGTGTCACATATCATACAATTTGTTTCATCTAATACATACTTTCCTGAGGCAAAAAAATAAAAATAAAAATACATACCTTTCACCCAAAACAATAACTAATGTCACCGCATAAATAAAACAGTTCTTATAATTACACTTTGTAATGCTTTAAAGTTCGATACTATCATATATGCGTTACACTAAATAGTAAATATTCAAATCATGTAATACTGAATATTCTTTCCCTTCTAGGAAATTGTCGGCGGCTTACCAAAGTAAGCCGATGAGTGGTTTTGGAAATAGTTTTCAACTAGCAATACACGTGCATCGATTAATATCGATTTTACTAACTACGCATTGCTCAATGCGAAAAGATATATAATGTAATTTATCATGTGTATCTTGTATATTCGTTACAATCTTCAATAATTGGAGGCGTCCTGCAAGGCCTTACTCTAAAGATTCCGTCGGCAAAAGCCTCGGCACATATGTGAATTTCCATTAACTGATTAACGCCGACGTCGTCGTTGTTGCACCGGACATCCACTGGCAGACCGTATTTACCGGAAAATGCTGTCGAGATACTAGCCGGCGGATAGTTATTCCCGGGATAAATATCTGCATGTATCAAATAACATATTATTCAATTTTCCTCACAATTTATGTCATTCATTCAATTTCTTAATTTATTTTAATTAAAACTTATAAAATGAATTATAATTAATTAAGACGGATATGGAGTAGTATCAATTAATGAGATTTAACACATTCGAAAGTGAAAATAAAAGACCATTGCGTGGAAAATAAAATAAAAATAGAAAAATATTTTTCCCACGGCACACACACTATTCTCATCCAACATAAATCAGAATGTAGTTGACTATTCTGGCTTAGGTTGAGTGTTTTCTAGACTCAATACCTGTCAGAAAGCCTATGTCATGCATTCTGACCCAAATTCGAGAAGAAACAAATTCAATATTATGCTTAAATTTAAGTCAGAATAAATAAATGCGAAAATTCGAAGGAGAAAACTAGAAAAATAAAAATATATATGTGTTAAGAGATTTTGCTGTGGAAAAAAAAATTCACTAAATATAGAGGAGTGGCAATTAGTAAAGGGAGTCTTTAAAGGCATCACACTGTTCTACCATTGACCTTAAAGGCACTCCAATACATATGTATTATTAAACTTTATTATTGTCTTGTGTGTAGATTTGGTGTGATCTTTAAAAAGCTCATCTCTAGTAATGCACTTACTGTTGGCAGAAAGAGCCCCATAAAATGGTTCACCATCAAACCCAATGCCAAGATTTGGAGTAATTCTTCTATTAGTTTGTAGCTTTATGTAAATTGCTTGTAAAAGGTAAGTAAAAGGATCCACTCCAAAGCATGATGCATGTTTTTGCCAAGCCAATTCCCAATTCTTGAAATTGTCCCCATTAAGGTCTGGCCAATATATTGATAATAGGTCCTTCACTTGATCCATCTGGGTAAAAAAAACGTAGACAATTATGAAATGGAAAGTATGTATATTAATTCCAAATTTCCAAATCGAGACGAGCACTAGACTTAATAAAACGAGCATACATTAAATTTTACGAACACGAACTTGATATAAGTATCGAACTCAAGCTTGATCACGAGCACATTCGAACTCGAGGTGAATTCGAGCTTATTTTAAGTTAAATAATATATGTTTTGTATTTCAAAACAATCTCTAAGAATATAAAATTATCTTGGTGTATTTCATTATAACCTGATGTGATATAAGGAAAAATAATTTCTTAACTGAAACATCAAAATTATCGATATAACTTAGACATAAGTATACTAAATCATAAAACCAATTATAAGTATTAATTCAATATATACATAATCTATCACATATATATTTAATTCGAGCGTGTTCACGAATTAACGAATCAAGCATTAGAATGCTTGATATTGACTCATTTAACATTCGAGCAGTATTAGAATCGAGTTTATTCAATCTTGAGCCCCATCGAAAGAACAATGTTTCATTCTAAATTCACAATAGGTCTAGTCTAATAAAAAGTTGCATTTTCTAATGTGTCTAGGTCCGGCCCTCTTGGCTTTATGCTTAGGACTGGATCTGTTTAGCATCTATGATCGAATTAATCATTGTTAGGACTTTTCAAATCGAATTAAATGTAATACAAATATATGACAAAGTAATGTACAAAATTTTGTATATATTCTTTATTTCAAAAATATCAAATGTAATATTGAATGAACATAGTTTTTACCACCCGCTTTCATCACCACCATCACCTATACAGATGTTAAAACAAACATAATTGCTAGTGAACAAACTCGTGTTCGATTCAATGTTCATGATCGTTTGTTCGTTTAACTTAACGAACCAAACTCAAACATGATTGTATATATGCCCGTTTCTATACTGAATGAATACAAGTTTGATTATATTCGCAAACCTTCTTATATGGATAAATCAATGTATGAATATAACACGTACTCAACATATGACAATTCATTTATTCCTCAAGAAGACGACTTTAGAGTGATTTTATATAATATTTAGATAATTCTTCTGATACTTTTTATTGTATAATGTATGTAATATTGATCTATAATTTGTTATTTTTTCATTTGCACTTCATATTATACTTTATACCTTACTGAACCGAATTTGGTTGAACTTGAGTCGGAAGGCAAAAATATGTTTAACAAGTCGAACTCAAACATAAGCTCGAACAGTTCATCTTTCAACGAGCCAAGTACGAACATAGTTTTTCGTTCGTTCAAGCAAAACGAATACGGACGAGCTCAAATTCAAACAACCAATGCACGGCTCGTAACACCTACCACTATTCACAAGCCCCCTCCGTGAAATCTTGTCTATTCTATTGTATTACGCGTGTATCAAATAGTTGATTAAATTATATGTTGGATATATGTCATTACATTTCATTCCATCAAATTTATCCAATTATATTCATTTTCATCAATCCAAATTAATTATAAATAAATTAATTACCTGGGTTTGGTTAATTGGGGGTCTAGAGGAGCAAATAACAGGCCAATCTCTTTCATCAACTTTATATAATGTTCTAATTAGAAACTGATTTTGTGGAGTGGTTTGAATGCAATGTATTAAAGCAGTTCTACACCATGAGTTTGGCCAGTAAACTGCCAGCTTCCACAATGATCTTGTTGTTTCTTGTGGCCGGTTTCCGGCGACGATGTTGCCGGAGATAGCCGGAGAAATTTGTAATGCAGAAGTGATGGTGAGAAGAAGAAGAAGAAATAAGTATGTCATTTTCTTGAGAATTGAGAAATTAATCAATGTATAGTATAAGTTTGTTTCTTGAAAACCTCATGCATCATGTATGGCCTTTTTATAGGATTCTTGTTTAATTAAGGTTAAAACCCACCATTGTATTTGTACATTTATTTTGGACTTAGATAATAAATTGGGGATAAAGACAATTTATTAGTGACTATATAATTGAAGGCTGACGTGTTCAATTTTCATGAATTGGGCATGTGTTGAGCGACATTATTTAACCCTTAATGTAGATCCGGGTTGTTACAATACGTACAACAAAGACGATAAAAGAATCATATCTTACTTATTTCAATCATCGATGAAGATTTAACCTCTAGAAATCAATAATATTGAACTAATATCTACATTATTGAATTACACAGACGAATCACAACATATTTAAGACAATAATACGTATTTGAGCGAGATAAGAGAAGAAAGATGGACACATTTTTTTCATAAATAAGTGAAAGATAGAGTGAGAGATAGTCATCTTTCACACATATCGTAATAATAATAATAAAATGATACGGTTTTTTCTACTTCTAGTTGAAATAGATTTGCGGTTTTAAGCTCAACAAAACAAAAGCCCCCATTTTGATTACTCAACAAGATTATTATACAACCTAACTTTATTTATCTGCAAATAAAAATACATACGCATATATAGGTGGAATTTAATATAACAAAAAACCGAATGTTTATGATATGAAATGAATGATGAATCAGTTATATTACTAAATAGAAGTAAACATTTGGTTCCGGTTTGAAATGATTTCAATATTCACAAATTGAAACCGAGTTGTACTAACATATTTGTTTTTTTGAAATATATGAAAATCGACTCAAATCAACAATTTATATTTTTTCGATTCGGTTCGATTCAATCCGTCTTACTGGTTTGGTTTATAGGATTTTGTGTTCACCCCTCCAAAGGGGCTAGAGATCTCTTTTGTAAAGGAAAGAACTTAGTCGATTTTAATTTGGACCACTATTCATATATGGAAAAAAAAAGAAAAAGAAAAAAGCTTAAATGCCTTCTAAAAAAGTGCTTAAATGAACTGAGCCTTAAGACATCTTTAAAATAAAAAATAAAATAAAAAAATCCCTAAGGCATCTCTTATTAATTTAATTCGTTAAGCCAATAGGCAAAACACATTACTAATTAACAAGACCTAGAAATTTAAAAATGAAATTTTGATATCTAATGTCTTTTTGCTATTATTCAACCACATATTTATGCTTACATATTTATGTAATTTCGACAAAATAAGTGATTAAAAGATTACATAAAAATCATATTAAGAAATAAAACCCACGTAGAATTGACTCATGCGACTTGCATGAATGTTTACGAAACTAAAAAACACATCATGAAATTGTAACGCCCGTCCCGACACCGAAAGATCGATTTAGGTTTTTTCTTAAATATTGTGATGTATCAAACGCTTTGATTTTTCTGGATAAGAATTGAACGATTTTTGCCACAGTACTACCATTTCTTTTGTATATTCTGTGAATACCACCCAAGTGCAATTTTCACAATTTTGGTTCGCAATTTCCTGGGATTTTTCTATGAATTTGCGATCTTAAGATATGTAAATCACTATTGGGGTTTAAGCCCAATTAGGGTTTAGTTTGGTTCAAAAACACCTAAAACGCGAAAAACGGAGTGGTATTTTGACAATTGAGTGGCAAGACTCAACATTCGCTTCTGCCGATAGTGATATTTCGGCAAAGATCCCGAATTTCAATATTCGGGACGGGACGTTACAGTAATAACTGGAAAAAATATTAAACGCGCTAAATAATAGTGTATGTCAATACATTTAAATTGCTAATCTGAAAAATTTAATAAATGTTTTATTAGTTTAATAAAAGATCTTATATTTTATAATATAAATTAATAATTGTTTTATTAATTTATTAAAAGATCTTATATTTTATATTTTAGGACGAAGGTAGCAACAAAAAAAAAAAAAAAAAAAAAAAAAAAAAAAAGGCCTATATTGAACGAGGTCTTTTTATTCACAACAAAAATGATAAGTTTACACTATTTGTTTCACATAAAAAGGAATATAATTCATTATCTAACACTCGGGTTTTTTTTTTTTCGTTTGTTGGGTTTTAGTTATCTTATATAAAATGTGTGATTTAAATCGTTTTATGTATCTTTTATATAAAAAAGAAATTGAACAAACGTATCAATCTCGTGACTAAAATAACGCCGGAAAAAGGAAAAAAAAAAATCCTTGTTTCATGTAAAGGTCATGACAAATGTCATGGAACTGGTGTTGTTTGCAATCTTAATACGCCAATTTCAAATTTTCAATTTACAATGTAGTGTCATCCATTTTCAGCTTATTTCCAAATGGACAAGATTACTTTTTATCTCAAAACACTAGGAAGGGGAGGGGGAGCGGGGTGATCGAGAGTACGCGAAATAAGATTTTATGGATTAATTTTAAATATCCAAGCAAGGACGGAGTTAGGAATTTTTCATCGGGTGGGTTGAGATTTTTTTTCCATTGTTGTTTATACAGCATAATAATTTTATGAAAAAGACTAAAATTTATTTATATTTATGATGTATTCTTTTTTTTTTATTTAACTTCCCGCGCCACACTAAAAACGTTAACTCTAATGCCAATTCAGTGGCTCTGATATTACTCACCAGTTACACTTCTGTAACTATCATGCCATTGTCATCATTGACGCTATTTTTTAAACGTCGGGTACCACTAATGTTATTTTCGTAAAAATAATCGTGATGTTTGAAGTAATTTTTTGAGTGTGTGAAATGATCGTGGTGCCGGAAATAAAAGAATGGTGCCAATGAAATTATTTTTTGTTGTAACATATACTTTTAGCCGGCTTAGATTAGATGCACCGTAAGACTAATTATCTATTGAGCTGATGGGTTGGTGGGTTGAACATACATGTTATAATAAAAATAAAAATAAAAATAGAAAAGTTTGGGTGGGTTTAACCCATCTAATCCATACAATAGCTCCGTCCTTATATCCAAGTATAATTATAAATTGAGAATAAATATTTGAGAAAAATAGTGGGTCAAAAAGTATATTAGTAGATAAAAACTTTAAATAGGAAAAATAATGCATAGATTTTTTGTTTGGGGGGCCAGTTGACCCATACTAAGGCTTAGTTGTGCCGCCGAGAAATTCTTACACACACTTTCCTCATATGCATCGATCTGTTGGATGCATGACATATGTACAAAATGACAAATTAATAAACAAGGAACAAACTGAGAGTAACTCTCACGTTTGCTAAAAGTTGATGTTATGCTAGAATTCAGAGTAACTCTTCTTTTCTCATTACAGTATAAAAAAAACAAGTATAATTGGTAATTCTTACATGATTACTCCATTTATGGAGTTAAAACGTGAAATGTGGATGAGTCTGGATCACACATTCGGGTTGTCTAATATGCAAAAATGAGACTGAGACCGGCCTTCATGCACGCACATAAAGATTGTTATTAGCCCCGTATGGGGTGGAAATTGAAATGGCCCATCCCCGACATTCCTGGTCTTTGTTCTTTGATTCCCTACTATTGAGATATAATGTTAATTATCTACATCCCTATCAGCTTAAGCTGATGGAAGAGCGAGAAACTATATTTACAAGTGTGGGGACTATCTCCGTCCTCTATACTTCAAGGAACGCATTGAGATATAATCTTGCAACATGCATTCCTGCTTAGCCACTCTAGTTCTAACGAGTAGGAAAAGGAATCGATTTTGGAGATACTATCTTATAACTCCGTCAAAAATCGCCACAAAAAATCCCTTACGTCTCATTCAATTATCGTTGATTACGTGCTGTAAATCCAAAGAAAAATTTAGAAATAATATAACTCAAAACTACACCGAATGTAGGAGATATTATTCTTGTATATATATCAATACAATAAGTTATATTGCTCAACAAATTTGTGACTTGTGACTTCAACACAAGCCCTAGTACATATAACATCTCATAACATGTCTACACCTTTTTTTTTTTTTTTTTTTTTTTTTTTTTTTTTTTTAATCATAACATGTCTACTTATACTACTTTGCATAAACTACTTATATAGTTGTTTTTTTTTTAAAAAAACGGTTATAATATATATATATATATATATATATATATATATATATATATATATATATATATATATATAATACTTGGTTGGGAAATTCCAACCAAGGTGTCCAAATGTTTTTTTTTTTTTTTTGTTAATTTCATTGGTATGCCCAGAAAAAAAAAGTTGTTTTTTTTTTTTTTTTTTTTTTTTTTTTTTTTTTTTTTTTTTTTTTCAAGAAGGTTTGAGTTAAATTGTTCCATTTTATGACTCAATTGTATTTTAATCTACACATTAGCTTTAATTTATTCTTAATCTTATTATGTGTATTGTGCTTAAGATGTATCTGATTCTAATTTAATTACATTTGGGAAATGTCAAAGAAGCACTCCATGTGCTTTTTTTTTTTTTCTTTTTTTTTACTGTTTTATCAGTGCGTAGTGAGAAAAAAGTGTTTTTTTTTTATTTTTTTATTTTATGTATCCTCCATTTCATATCCAACGAAATACAGCATGTCTGGCCAATGCGTTGTCAAGCGCCTTCCCATCTAGTATATATATATATGTGTGTGTGTGTGTGTGCGTGTGTGTGTGTGTGTGTGAAAATCATGTATATCTTGTATATTTGGTGCATCCATCAATTTTAGGAACCCTGGAACAATCCTGTAATTCATTTATGGTTCCAATAGTCTCAGCACATAAATGGAATTCTAGCAACTGATTGATGCCGAAATCGTCCTCGTTGCACTGGAGGTCCGCCGAGAAACCGTACTGGTATGAAAATGCACTGGAGATGTCAGCCGGCCGATAGTAGTTGCCAGGGTAGAACGCTGCCATAGTACACAATCAAAGTCAGATATATAAATAACTTATATTAAAGGACAAACTAAACAGTTTAATATGATTTATATTTAGAGACAAAGAGGAAGTGTTTCAAGATTGTTGTTTGTAGCATAAAATAACTTCATAAATGGTGAATATCAAAATATGTTTTTTTTTAAAAATATGTGTTGATACTGTGTAGTATAGATTGTGCCAAAAGTGGTGCGATTAGAGAAGACTTACTTCTAAATAGGGTACTAATAAACATGTGTTCGGTGAGTCAGAAAGATGAGGTAGGTACGAATATACATGTTTTCGGTCATGATTTGTTAAACAATATACCCTAGGAAAAACTCTTGTAATATGATAAAAATTAACCGGTCTATCCGGAAAAAAAATCTGGCTCCGTCCTTAAATATAAGTATATCATATCTAGAATATTTATGATACAACAGTTATTTTAAATGTATACTAAATCGATGGGTGTGATGTATTTTTATTCACTCTGTCAAATTGTAGAGGTCACACCGTCAATTTGGTATACCTCTGAAAGGGAATACTACTGTCACAACCATTCAAACACATTAAATGACCCAAAATGCTTTTACACTATTGATTTTGATGAATCTACACCAATACCAATAAGTCAGACAATATGAGTAATGGTGTAAAACATGTTGAATCATCCGTTATGTTTAAACGGTTGTGACCGTAGGATTAACCCCTTTGAAATAAATGTTTCATAGCAACTCTTTTCATATAAATAAATGCATAATTAAAATGACATGAATCAAAGGAGAGGGAGTATGTATATACTTACAACTAGCAAAAAGGACTCCATAAAACTTTTCTCCATTAAAAGTATATCCAAGGTTTTTATTAATAAATTGTTCAGCCACATGCTTCATACCAATTGCATTCAAAAAATAGGTGTATGGATCAACACCAAAGCATGAAGCTTGTCTTTGCCAAGAGAATTCCCAATTCCCATAATTGTCCCCGTTTGGGTCTGGCCAGTATACTGGTAGTAGATCCATCACTCCAGCCAACTGAAACAAAAAGTAAAAATAATAATAAAATAATATTTTGCAACTAATCAATATTGTGTTCATTTTTAACGGTGTCTTTGGATTGTTGAAATGAAACAAAATTAAATGGAAAGAAGTTATGAATGTGATTTCATTCCTACGTTTGGTATGCGTTATGATGGACGGTGGGGGGAGTGGTTGTGATGGAGGATGATGGAAAGTGTGGTGGTGATGTACTAGTTGGGGTATTGGGGGTAGGGCTGGCCCTGAGCCCAAACCCAAGAGGCATGGGTCTAGGGCCCCCAAAAAATTACAGATTTTAAGGTCTCCAGTCCGGTAAATTCTTTTATAATATAATTCATTGTTAATTGACTACAATCCAATAAGTATATGTAGAAGTCCTTTTGTTACTTAACATTGATTTTAGGTTGGCCCAGTATCACATCATTTGATTATCCGTCGTTAACTACCGGTCAGGACGGCTAGCTGCAGGAGTTTCGGGACACAAGTCATGAATCGAGAGCGACATATTGTATTACAAGATTATAAGCATTTTTTTTAAGGAAAGATTATAAGGATTATTTTAAAAAATTCAAGTATAATTACGGGTCATCTGCCAATATTTTAAAACAAATTAACAGATTCAGTTAGTAGATATTAGTGTATTAAAATTTTAAGTATAGTACAATATACATAGAAATATATACCACACCCACCCTCTTTGGCGCCGCCCCTGTGCCGGTTATAATTTTGTTTTTATTTTTCATTTAACCTTATCAATATCGTAAACGGTATTGATTAGAGATTTTGCTTCTAAATATGTTGTACGAGCAATGTTTAAAAATAGCATATAAATTCTTCGGAAAAAATAATGCCATATAAAAGTTGTAAGCCAATAATATTTGACTTTTTTTTATATATGTTTCTTTAATTTTAAGAGAAAAAAAAATGTTTCCCAATTGAAAGGGTCTTAATTGTCTGATGAATCAATGTAAGGCCCTGAATCCCACGGGGCCGGATGGGTGGGTGGTGCGGGACAGATGGTGGTTGGGTGATCGATTTGTGATAAGAGATGATGGTGCGTCATGTTGAGGGTGGTGACAGGTATATGCTTGATGGATGGCTTTCTAATTAAGAATATATGTCTGTTTTGCTTCTGTGTGCGACTCACTATTTTTTCTCTTCCACAAACCGTCGATGCGTGTTTAACAGTTCTCGGGACGGCATGTGGTGGTGTGTGCGGTGGTTGGGTAGCGATGCATGGTGTGGTCGTGTGGTGATGACGTGTCACATTCCGTCATGTTACGACATTAAAAAAACATTATTATATATACCTGTGACCGGTCCATAGGGGGTTTTGTGTCGCAATAAAGTGGAGTATCATTTTCATCAACTTTATACATAGTTCTAATAAGAAACTGGTTGTCTGGCAGTTGGTTTAGACTGCAATTAACAGAAGCAGTTCTACACCATGAGTTTGGCCAATAGACAGCCAATTTCCATAACGACGGCGGGTGGATTTCGCCGTTCGAAATCGCAAGAAAAGTCGAGAAAACCAACGTTACGAGAAGCATGAATAGTGCATAAAACTCCATTTTTTTTGTGTTGTGTATTAATTAATTGACAAGCATAAATGTATGAGCAAATTCCTTTATATATACCCTTTTTTTGGTTTTGTTACATGAATGTATGAATTTCAGGAAGTGTGACTTTCTTTGTCATAGTATTTACGTCACTCTCTTCTTTTATATTTATTATATAAATAAATGCAAGTATTGTATTTACGTCCACATGTCGATGCAAATATGTTGACACAAATGACCTTGTTGTTATTAATATATTACCATCAACAGTAGGGCGAAAAAAAAAAGCTGAAACAAAACCAACCTGGCCAAACTAAATCCGTCCCAAACCGAAAAATATATAAACATGGTTTTTTGGTTGATTTTTATTACAAAAAACCAAACCGCTAAAAACAATTTGGTTTTAATTTTCTAAGATAAAACTGGACCAAACTGAACCGGATATATATATATATATATATATATATATATATATATATATATATATATATATATATATATGTGTGTGTGTGTGTGTGTGTGTGTGTGTGTGTGTGTGTGTGTGTGTGTGTGAATATCGACACTATTAATTAAAGGGCTTTATTTATTTGCACCACCCAAATCCACTCAGTCTACTCTTTTACTGCAAGCACCACAATAAAACCGAATTTTCACGATGCATTGTTAGAATTGATCACCACAGTGAAGCAACTTTTCATCGGTTCCCCTCAATTATTACTAAATTTAAATAACTGATATCTCATTCCATAATCTATTAATACTTCAATCAATTACCTCACACATGTAGTTTGATGCCCATTCTAATAGAACCTATGACAAGAAGAAATAAAACAGTTTACATCGTTTTATATGATCATCTGAATTGAAAAATATGATATTATAATGTTGTGTACGTACACATAGATCTATATGTATATACATATAACATATACATATCTGAGAGAGAGAGAGATAAACCAAGTGGCATTCGAGTTATGGTGTATGACATATGGAGAATGAAAATCTTGTATGATTATCATTATGAATAATGAAATGAATTATTTGAATCATGATAATCCTTTTCAGTGAACTATTTGTAAAAGAAAAAAAAAAAAAAAAAACTAAAAACTAAAAACCAGTCGATCCAAACCGACTTGGATAAAATGGTTTACCTAATATGGTTCGGTTTTGGTTTGTAAATTTTGAAACCATAAAAAATGGTTTTGTTTTAAAAGCGGTTAAAACCCGGAAAACCGGACCATGTACACCCCTAATCAACAGTGATGATATAGATAAGAATTGTGTGTGGCAATGTCAACGTAAAATAATTGTTATGACCACGTACATCTTTAATGACAATTAAAGAAGCAATGAGAACAAAAAATACGGTACATGGCGTTAAAAGCTGCAATGACACTTGAAGATGCAGTGATAATTAAAGGAAAAATAACAATTGCAGATGACAAGTGTTTCAGCATTGTCGATGCATTATTTCGTGATATTGTAGTCACTTTATCTAATCATAGAAAACTAACTTCATATGTCATTGCATGCACAATAACATTTAACAATATCCTTCGTCGGTGTATGTTGTGAATGTATCTTTAGTGACTCTTTATAAAGACCAACTCAGTTGTCACTCATGTTGAGTGTCACAACACTTTGCAAAACATTTGCAAATGCTTTGACAAAAAAAAACAAGAAATGAAGCATTCAACAACAACAAAAAGCTGTCGGACTCAGCCAGACAACCACAGAAGGAGCAGGTGGGGCGCGCGCGTGGGGGGGGGGGGGGGGTCAGATCGGAGAGCATGGAAGGAGCGTGTTGGGGGCTCGAATCGGAGATATTTGTCTCAGGTCCACCGGAGTTGATCATGGAAAGAGGTTGTTGGACTGAAGGAGTTTTGCCGGGTCAGCCATGGTTGAACTGGCGCAGGTGGTTTTGTTAGGTGAAGGCATCGGGCTGGCTGATATGGTTGATGGAGGACATGTTTTGGCATTAATGAGGGATTCCGACGGAGGTTGGAGAGGTGGCTAAGCAATGGGGAGAGGTGGGGCTGCTCCGATCTGTGTGGGTTACAGGAAGGTACGTTGCCGGCAGTGGGGAGGTTGAGCCACAATTGTGTTTTTGTTCACAACAAACTGAACTTACACGAATCAATACATCTCACATCATAATCAATAATATAAAAATGTAATGTGCGTTTTATTATGACTGATTTGTGTGGCACGATAAGAACAATAGAAAGTATTGAAATGGGCGTACTAGAAAATCGCATACAACACAAGTCTCATGTCATTGTCATGAGGTTTACATGAACCAAGAATTTTTTGGTGTGGTCTAGCCAAAATTGTGTATAGTTTCCTAATGGTTGGTGAATAAAAACATAAGATAAATATCGATAGTAATTCCTTTCCAAAAAAAAAATATCGATAGTAATTCATATTGAATCCGGTGCATAATTTTTAGTACATTTTTAGTGACAATTTAAGATTCCACTAGATCATTTTACGTTTTATTTATGATTCCATAATTTTTCACTGTTTCACCTTTTTTTATAAGCGAAATTGTCCTGAATATCATTAAAAAAAAATATAGACAATTAGGAAAGGAAACTCTTTTAAAAAAGGATTTTTTTAAAGTAAAATGACAACCTAATTGATCAACAATTAGGAAATCACATTTTTATTAAGAATTTTCTTTAAGTAAAACGACACACACAAATAAACATCCGAGAAAATACATATTCCTACAAAATAAAATGTGAGCCAAACATAAACAATTATATTCCCAGCATCAGGAAACTACTGATTGCTACAGAAGATATGAGCCAATCATAAACAATTATATATATTCCCAGCATCGTGAAAACACAGACTGCTACATAAGATTGTTGGAAATAATGTTCCGGTGATCATTTATACAAATTAAGGAACGCATATATTTGTAAAATTGATTTTGGAATATTTTATGTTATAAAATTATTTCGAAGCGAATGAAAAATTATTATTTATAGATGACATTCTATGTTAATTTGAATAAATATGAGTTTATTAAATAAATATCCTTGCATCATATATATATTTATACTAGTATGAAACCCGTGCAATGCACGGAAAATGTAAAATTTAAAAATTAGAAAAACAAAACGACAACATATGTTAAAAGAAATTTGTTATGTTTCAAACTGAAATGTATGATTTTATGAAATTAGATTGTTGGGAATACCCACTGAACAGTCAAATACAAAATGGACCAAAAGAAATCCAAATGTACGCCATTAGTTGCTAAAGCAAATGATTCATGAAAAGCATGGATTTATTAGCCGCTTGCCGAATTTCATTCTGCACAGACCAGCTGCGAATACACTGAAACAAAAACACAAAATTAATAGTAATAACATTCAAACTTCCGAAAGAGCTACAGAACACCAAGAGGGCAAGATAACAGACCAAAACACCAATGAGTTTTTTTTAAAAAAAAAAAACTAAATTCAAGCCCGAAAATTGCATACATTTACCGAATACATCACATGAATGAACATTATTAGTTCCAAAATCACAAAAGTTATTTGTAAAATCTATAAATACAAAATTCACCTCAACCAATAAAGAAAATCCATACTACTATTGGAACAACCACTAATCTGCTACCAAAGGCTAATAATGAATTACCATTCTGCTACCTCGAAAATTGCATACATTTACCAAATACATCACATGAATTAACCAAAGCTCAGGTGGAGGTGGAAAATAGAAGACTCAAAAACATGTTTTAGAATAGACCGTGTTAAAGAGTCTCAACTAAAAAATACCTCTTCAAGTAAAAATAAACAAAATTAAGATAGAATCTTCATATGACTGAAAAATTGTAAAATGAAAAGGTTGTTTGAAATGGCGATTGTTGTAAAAGAAGACTTTGCTAGGTGATCCAAAAAAAAGCCTCAAATGCAATATAAGAAAAAGAAAGTATCATCGACATATTCAAGGAAAATAGCACACTCTGTTAATATACTACACTGTTAGTATCACAACTTCATTAAAATGTACTGCACTCTTCTTGCTCACACCATTCTTATAGATACATTATAGTCTTCTCAAGTAATATCTCATCACAATCTGAATAAACAGTTCCTGTGACGCTGAGGATGGACAGAAGATTATCCAAAAGAGAGGGCAATGGGTTATAGGAGCCACCTAAGTTGGTTGCGGCTGTAAGAGCTCTTTGAGTCTTGTCCAACAAAAAAAGCACCAAGAATGGTGTGAGCAAGAAGAGTGCAGTACATTTTATCTAATGTATCTATAAGAATTCCTTGAAACATGTTTTACAAAACACTGAGTAACAAAGCAAAGCATATTACTGTCTACAAACAATACTTCAATAGAACAGAACATGAAGGTTTGGAGATAGTATAACATTCTTCTCGCAATCCATTTTCTCTAGAAAAAAAACTCCGAATTTTCTCAGAAATTACAGTAACAGTAAAGAAATAACAACATAATTAAGAAGAAAAATTTAGGATTGTAATGATAATGCCAAGTACATTGTTTACACATGGTGCAAAAGACACTATATCAATCCATGTTGGACATGAAAGTTAAGGAAGAGAAAGTACATAACTGCAGCAAAACATTACTTTTAGGTGCAAAAAATAATGAGGAAAAATTTGTAAGGTGCTTCGAAATCTCACACGTTTGTTTGTAGTTATTCAAGGGCTCTTAACATCATCTGCTCCATATATATGCAACTCTTCAATCGTCGTTAAGGAAACATATACTGAAAACCCCTGGAAAAAATATGTTTTTAGGAAAAAATAATCTAAAAAGAATAGGACAAACAGAACGAACCAATCGACATAAAACTTAATCACACTCTATCTACTAAAACATATTGGTGCAACATTTCAGAACAAAAGGTTGAAAGCATGATATAATGCATAAAAACAGTATCGAGATGATGGGCAAGCAAGGTTTTGGGTACAAAAAAGTAGCTTTTCGATCAACAACAACAACGAACATGAAATGGAGGCTAGAAGTTCATCATCATTCGGATCTAAAGCAATTTCATGGATGTTGGTTCATGTGAAAGTAAAAATCCTGACCGTGTGACTTAATGAGTTGCATGCCTCCTGTAAAATTGACTATTACGACTGAAACAGGAACAAAATCATCCCACATAAGACAACATGTCGCCTGCATCACACACTATTAGAAATGATGAAGATGAAGATGTAAAGTCTGAAAGCTATCAAAATGGCAATACCTGTGCAAAAGAGGAAAGTGTCATATACAAAGGGAATTGTGCGGTGGTATAAGGTGTTTGGGAGTTATAAGGTGTTAAGTGTTGAGTTGACTAAGAGGAATATGGTTACGGTCAAATAATGGCTAAGTAAGATGTGTTTATTTTGGGATAATCAAGTGATAAGAAAAGATTTAAATAAAGGGTAAATATATAATTACCACTTTATTTAAATATCCCTTTTCTCATAAACCACATGTGCAAATAATGCTCTTATGCACATGTGAATAATAGTCGAATATTTTGAGCATTTATGTAGAAGATCAAGAAGATTTTCGACATGTGCATATAATGCATTAGGCACATGTTCTTTTGTAATACTATATATTAGTAGTTTTGGTGTGTTTTGTAAGTTGTGAGAAATTAATAAAACAAAACCTATTTTCTTCCTTTTCTTTTTGGTATCAGAGAATAGGTTTGCCACGCCATGTCAACTCTATCACTGAATATTGGGAGCTTTATCTCCCTCAAACTCAATTCCCACAACTATCCGCTATGGCGTGAGCAAGCTCTTGCATTAGCAGAGAGTCAGGATCTGGTAGGACATCTCACGGGTGAAACACCAGCCCCACCCAAATATGCTGCATCAGCAACACAAACCACTGCAGCAGTGACTGCGGATACAAATACTGCAGAGTCAACCACCACTACATCTACAACCCTGTCATCAGATTTCCAAGAATGGAGGAAATCAGACAGGTTGATCCGAGGATGGATCATTGGCTCCTTGTCTGAGGAATCTCTCAGTGTTGTGCTTGGATTGGACACAGCGAAAGGAGTATGGGATGCCTTAAAAAATGAGTATGCTCAAGATTCACAGGAAAGAGAGTTTAACCTAAAGCAAAGGGTTACTTACCTAAGGAAAAAAGAAAGCACACCAATTGCAGATCATATCAGGACTTTTAAAGGGCTATGTGACAACCTAGCAGCCATTGGAAAACCTGTACCAGACTCTGACAAGGTTTATTACCTGCTAAACAGCCTTGGCCCCAAATATGAGACGTTTACAACCACTATGTTAAGGCCACCAAGACCATCTTATCAAGAATTGGTGTCTCACATTCAAAACTTTGATCAGAGGAGATCCTGGTTCAATACAAACCAGGATTCTGACAACACAACATCCATATCTCATATGGCCTTTGTAGGACAGACACAGCAAAATCAAGGGTACAAAAGAAACACTGACAGCAACTCCAGATTTGACTCTTCAGGGAGAGGTTTTCAGGCACAAAGGAACAAAACTGACTCCAGATCCACAAATAGGAGAGGACCTCCAGAGGGACACAAGGCTATGACACCAGCAGAAAGGGAAGCTTACAAAAAGGAGACATGCCAATACTGTGGGGTACCTGGACACATTGCCAAGATCTGCTGGTGGGTGCCAAAAAGGGCTGATTCAAACACAAACTCACTTCCACACGCATTGGCAGCACTAACACTGGACAACTCAGTTGCAGACACAGAATGGACAATGGATACAGGGGCATCTAATCACATGGCACACAATCCAGGTATACTCACTCACATTCAACCCTATTGTGGTTCTGATTCTGTAGTAATTGGAAATGGAACACACCTTCCAATACAAGGAATAGGGAAGGTGTGTTACAAAAAACCAAATAAAACAGTTAAGTTAAATAATGTCTTGATTGTACCTGATTTACAAAAAAATCTACTCTCTGTAGGACAACTCACGGATCAAAACCCTGTGAGTTGTGAGTTTACTAATGTTGGTTTCAATGTGAAGGAAAAAACAAGGACAGGTGATCTATATACTTGGTCTGGAGTGCCAACAGCTCTGTACTCCAACAGGTTCAAGGGAGGGACAATGGAAATTTGGCACCAAAGACTAGGGCATTCTCAAATTGCTTCAGTTCAAAGACTAAAGAATAAAGGACTTATACAGGTTCAAGGAAAAATAAACACAGATCATGTCTGTGAAAGTTGCCAACTAGGGAAGCTTAATAAATTACCCTTTTATGATTCTGAACATAAAAGTACTTCTATTTTTGATCTGATACATTGTGACCTATGGGGTCCTGCACCAGTTACTTCTTTAGGGAAATTTAAGTATTATGCATGCTTTGTTGATGATTTTTCTAAGTATACATGGTTGGTTCCACTAAAGAACAAATCTGATTTCTATGACACCTACATTGCTTTTGAAAACTATATCCATTGTCACTTTAATAAGTCCATTAAAATCTTTCACTCTGATGGTGGTGGAGAATTTGTTAACAATCCTCTTAAAGCTCACTTCCTTGAAAAAGGAACCCTTCACTACATCTCATGCCCACATACACCTGAACAAACAGGTGCTGTTGAAAGGAGACATAGAACTATAAGAGAGCTAGGGTTAACTATGCTCTTTCATAGTAGAACACCCCTATATTTATGGCCAGAAGCTTTCTCCACTGCTGTTCATATTATGAACAGACTACCAACATCTACCCTCAACTTTGACACCCCTTATCAAATGTTGCACAATACTCTACCTGATTACTCAACCTTAAGAGTGTTTGGATCTAGGTGTTATCCTTACACTTGGGATACAAAGAACAACAAATTTGATCCAAAGACTCTACCATGTGTGTTCATTGGATATAGCAATCAGCATAAAGGCTACAAGTGTTATCACCCTCAGACTAGGAAAACCTTCATCTCTAGACATGTTTCTTTTGATGAAACAGTCTTCCCTTATAAGGATCACCTCAAAGGATCATCTATCAGACCCTCATATGTCCAAGATGTCTTTGACTCTTGGATACCACACACTACTGAGCCTAATACCTTACCAGAATTACCCTCAGTTACTTCCAGTGATCTTAGTACTCCACACACATCTGAAGCACCTGTCACTATGTTTCCTACCCCTGCCTATAACACTGATTCATCCAACAACACCCCTGAGAATCCTGAATCCAATCTTGATTACCCTGCTCTGCAACACCAATCCATAGAAATCAGTGAATCTACTGACAATCAATCTCAAGATCTTTCTGAATCAACCCCTGGAAGTCCTATCACCTCCTCTACACACACTTCTAATCTTCCAAACACATCAATTGCTACTGCACAAGATCTTACTCCATCTCACTCACCTGATACAGGTCTCTCTGATTCCTCTTCTGCAAGTCCTCACTCCTCATTTACACAAACACCTGATTTTCCTGACACATCCATTCCTACTACACACTTAACTCAAGATCTCACTCACCCTCACACACATGATACAGTGACCCTGCACAAATCCAACCAAGCACCTACCCTCACCCCTGCACAACCTCAAAGCATCATCATTACAAGAAGCAAAACTGGAGTTTTCAAACCTAATCCCAAATATGCTCTTCAAATTACCTATAATAACATACCTAAGGAACCATACACTGTCAAAACTGCCCTTCAACATTCTGGTTGGAAGCAAGCTATGTTAGAAGAACTTGAGGCCCTAAACACCAATAAAACTTGGACCCTGATCGGCCTTTTCTAAGTGTCCAATCTCACCGGCAGTGTACCGGGTCAATCAGAGCCTAGAATTGGTGAGTCAAGGTCGTATCCCACAGGGAATCCGGGTCGAGTACCAAAGTCGGTCTCGTTCCTAGTTTAGGTCAACACAAATATTGAACGTGGTGATTTGTCGATCACCGGTTCTACACACTAAAATATACACAAAACAAAGATTTTAAACTATATAAAAAAGATAGCCGAGCTATGATCCAATCAACTACTCTCTAACCCTAACTCGCTTCCGAAGTGTTTCGACAAACTCTAATGTTCTCGGCATCGTTGAAGGGTGTCGCCTCCTATTTCCGAAACTAAGCGCCAATTTCAACAACCTAGTTTCCTATGTCGAATTCAACAATCCGACCGGATTTAATCGACCCGACACGGTCTCACGATCTATGAGACGCTCGTTAACAACGATATAAACCTCGCAGAAGAAACAAACCCAAATCACTCGATCGAAGTTACTACCCCGATACTCATCAACGTCTTACACCGAGCATCTTAACTTGAATGTGTCAAAGCAGTAAACCGGGGCTTTACCTAATCCATGGTCATCCCGAAAGACTCCGTGAGACAACTTGTCATCGTTGGCTCAAGACCCACCCGGCACTTCATAGTTCGACCCCGGGATCTAACACTAGACTACACTAATCTAAACTACCACATTCAAGCTACTATGTCGATAATAAAACACCGATGAGCGGGCCTGAATTCACGACCTAAAACCCGTCCCTGCTTTACCTTGCGAACCTAGAACCCTTTTCCCACACCCCTCTCTCTGAACAACTCTCAAGAGTGATGTGTGTGATACGATTATTGAGAAGCTAATTCAACAACCATCGTTAAACATAAGTTCTAGAACTATAACAACACCGAGAATCTAACAATCATAACATCAAAACACTTCAATCAACGAGCTAAGGATTCGATTTCGAAGGCTATCACATATCTCGGCTATAAAACGGATTAGCTACTCATTAATCTAAGCAAAATACAAGGAATTAACATGAAATTGAACAAGCATAAAAGATCGAAACAAGAAATCAAAATACCGAAGTATGGAGATCGAGATGAAGAAAGTCCGTAGTGAAAACGAAATCCAAGTCGAAATAGCAATAGCCAAGAGCACCGATCTTTGGATTACAATAACATACAACTAAACTAAGCTAAACTATGTACAAAATTGATCTAAGCTAAGAAAAACAATGAAAAGTGCGAAAAAGCGAGTTGGGAAGAAGGTTTTTGATCTAGATCCAAATGGGGATATTTAAGGTATTTTTTCCAGATTCGACTCACAAAGTGGGCGCTGTGGTGACGGGCGCCCGCCCGTCAGATTATTTCCTTCACAAATTCGATCAGCAACTTGCCTGTCTGACACACCTTCAGTAAATCAGTCATAACTTTGCGTGTAGACCTCCGAATCGAGTGATTCAAGTTGCGTTGGAAAGCTGATTCAATTGTCTACAACTTTCATGAAGATGTCCAGCCCATAAAATGCCTCTAAGGTGGATCAAAAATGCAGATCAGTGGAAAGTATGGTTGTAGTACCACCACGTTTTGATCCGTTTGAACGTTTAAGCTTCGGGCACACGTTCCAATCCTCGTAACTCGCATTCCGGCCTTCTCGAACACCTAATACCTGTATTTAATCACAACAAATACCACACGTAATCCCTACAGGACACTAGGGTGACCGAGAGTATAGTAAATTACACCGAAAAAGACCGAAAATCCCGGACTTTACGTCCTAGGTCCCGAAATGATAACCAAGGTGTAAATACATCAAAATACAACCAAATGTCTCCGAAACACATAAAACGAGGTATAAACGGGTATAATCACATAGTAAATGATAGTCAATTTGACTCCCATCAACTACCCCCTTTTAGCGTTTGCTCGCCTCGAGCAAAAATGAGCGATTCAAAAATAAAGATGGAGTCAACATTGCTATCATACATTAAGTCTATAGTATTGAAATGATAAAACACAAGTAATTGATATAAATGCATAAAACTCGAGCTCTACCTTGTATCGAGAAAAGAATGTGTGTGTGTATATAGCTTATTCGACATTTATCACCAACGACCGGTTTAGATTATAGACGTATAATGTACCGAGGTTACACCATAGGCTTATACTTCATAAACATCTCCACTAATCGAGGTCAATCAAAGTCTAGTAGGGTCAGGCAGGACTTGAAGGGTTATAACGTTAGGCTAGGGTTGGGGCTAACGAAAGGGATATTTACGATAATATAGAAAGTAGAAAGTGCAAGTGAGCTTAATCAGACATCAAACACTAAAACCGAAGCTCTTCCCTTCGTAGCAACGGAAGACTCAACTCCTCATAAGGATGCTCGCTCGAATAGTACAAACCATCAAACGAATTTCAACCTATAATTCATCCAACCTTCCACCTCTCCACATCATTCCACAAGTTTGAGACATACGTCGTATCCAAGTCTAGTTCATACCTAAGCTCGTCAACCAGGAACAAACCACTTAAGAACACAACATCATCTCCTTCTCCGTACTAGATTAGAAGAAGTTCCCATCGCTAACATCACAACTACAAAACACAAGGCCATTTATGGCAAATTCTGAACTCATATTTATATATACATGTACAACCCTTTTTTTTTTTTCTTCTTTCCCTCGCTTTCTTTTCTTCTCATTTTTTTTTTTCAACACAACACCACAAAACGATCAAAGGCCGAACGCCACATAATTCCACCTCCTCCGGGATATACTCATTTTTACCGACACCACTCGAAAGATACGCCACTCCACCACCCCACACCATATCAGAAAATGTGAAAACAATAAGCTCAATCTTGCAAGGTGGTCAAGGAAACGTAGACCGTAATAAAAGCTAAGGGCATTGGTAATTATGAGTTAGTAGCACAAAAGGTTAGTTCGGTGGCGGTCTAACCACCCTACAAAGGCTTAGAGGGGAACGAGGATATACAAATAAGGGATGGAATTTGGCTCGATCGGGTCAAAGAAATGCCATAACCGTCATCCCGCACTAACCAAGACCGACCTTTCTATTTCGCCTCGAGTTACTTACTAATATAAGTTCTAGGTAACCGGGTCATTAATAGCTACCATAATCGCTCACTAGTCAAGGTGATTCATGAAGTCGGTTAACGTGATAGAACTATTCGATTCTCAATACAAGATCTCAACTCGAATGAAATACATATATACAATAACTAGATGTTTACCAAAACAATATCGAAGGCTCGATGTATCAGAATGAATGTCAAAGCCATCAAAATTCTCAGAATCTGACTCATTTAAACTAAAGGGATAACAATCGCTAAGTATAACTCATTCGACATGAATACGGGACATTTAAGCTAAACTAACCACCCCCTACTTTAAAATGAAACACAAAGGATAAGGGTAGAAAAGTTAGCTTACAACCGGAAAATGGTGCGAGTACGATCATGTGGCATCCGTAGAAAGTCCTCCCAGGGTACCTGTGCTAATATCAACAAGCAACACAACATCCAAGAATACACAGGTATGGAGATATCGAAATGAAACTAGACGGATCACCACAGCTTATCAAAACCAAAAACACCAAAAACTAGCCCCCCCAAAACACACTTCTTCGGGTTATATTACATCAAAAATTACCCGAAGTATCAAAATACAAACTAAAGAAACACAAGTGAAACACGAGGGAGAGAAAAGCAATAAAAGTACATTCTCGAGTTTATAGTCCTCACTTCGACTTTCTACCCCAACTAGGTCAAGGATAGTTGTACAGCAGGAGAGCAAACCTTTGCATCTCCTCACCAAAATCGTAGGAATTGAGCACCCCCTGAAAATGAAATATGAGAAATACGGGGCTCAATCCCCACCACCACGATTTGTTCGATGAGTCCATTGCACAGAACAACGAACTCACTTTCCCCGAAGGATCTATTAACTGCAAACCAAGGAAACAACACGAACACAATCACGGTATCAAGTCACTACCACTACCAGAGTTGATGGTGTGACACTTCAACAAAAACAAAATAAAATAAACTATACATAAAAAAAAACAAATAAGAAAAACGACCTAATCCTAAGAACTCAACTAACTTACAAGATATCAACCGGATTCCCCGGCAACGGCGCCAGAAAACTTGATCGGCCTTTTCTAAGTGTCCAATCTCACCGGCGATTGTACCGGGTCAATCAGAGCCTAGAATTGGTGAGTCAAGGTCGTATCCCACAGGGAATCTGGTCGAGTACCAAAGTCGGTCTGCTCCTAGTTTAGGTCAACACAAATATTGAACGTGGTGATTTGTCGATCACCGGTTCTACACACTAAAATATACACAAAACAAAGATTTTAAACTATATAAAAAAGATAGCCGAGCTATGATCCAATCAACTACTCTCTAACCGTAACTCGCGTTTCGGAAGTGTTTCGACAAACTCTAATGTTCTCGGCATCGTTGAAGGGTGTCGCCTCCTATTTCCGAAACTAAGCGCCAATTTCAACAACCTAGTTTCCTATGTCGAATTCAACAAATCCGACCGGATTTAATCGACCCGACACGGTCTCACGATCTATGAGACGCTCGTTAACAACGATATAAACCTCGCAGAAGAAACAAACCCGAAATCACTCGATCGGTTACTACCCCGATACTCATCAACGTCTTTACACCGAGCATCTTAACTTGAATGTGTCAAAGCAAAGAAACCGGGCTTTACCTAATCCATGGTCATCCCGAAAGACTCCGTGAGACAACTTGTCATCGCTTGGCTCAAGACCCACCCGCACTTCATAGTTCGACCCGGGATCTAACACTAGACTACACTAATCTAAACTACCACATTCAAGCTACTATGTCGATAATAAAACACCGATGAGCGCTGGGCCTGAATTCACGACCTAAAACCCGTCCCCGTTTTTACCTTGCGAACCTAGATACCTTTTCCCACACCCTCTCTCTCGAACAACTCTCAAGAGTGATGTGTGTGATACGATTATTGAGAAGCTAATTCAACAACCATCGTTAAACATAAGTTCTAGAACTATAACAACACCGAGAATCTAACAATCATAACATCAAAACACTTCAATCAACGAGCTAAGGATTCGATTTCGAAGGCTATCACATATCTCGGCTATAAAACGGATTAGCTACTCATTAATCTAAGCAAAATACAAGGAATTAACATGAAATTGAACAAGCATAAAAGATCGAAACAAGAAATCAAAATACCAAGTATGGAGATCGAGATGAAGAAAGTCCGTAGTGAAAACGAAATCCAAGTCGAAATAGCAATAGCCAAGAGCACCGATCTTTGGATTACAATAACATACAACTAAACTAAGCTAAACTATGTACAAAATTGATCTAAGCTAAGAAAACAATGAAAAGTGCGTAAAAACGAGTTGGGGAAGAAGGTTTTTGATCTAGATCCAAATGGGGATATTTAAGGTATTTTTTCCCAGATTCGACTCACAGGCGGGCGCCTGTGGTGACGGGCGCCCGCCCGTCAGATTATTTCCTTCACAAATTCGATCAAAGAACTTGCCTGTCTCGACACACCTTCAGTAAATCAGTCATAACTTTGCGTGTAGACCTCCGAATCGAGTGATTCAAGTTGCGTTGGAAAGCTGATTCAATTGTCTACAACTTTCATGAAGATGTCCAGCCCATAAAATGCCTCTAAGGTGGATAAAAATGCAGATCAGTGGAAAGTATGGTTGTAGTACCACCACGCTTTGATCCGCTTTGAACGCTTAAGCTTCGGGCACACGTTCCAATCCTCGTAACTCGCATTCCGGCCTTCTCGAACACCTAATACCTGTATTTAATCACAACAAATACCACACGTAATCCCTACAGGACACTAGGGTGACCGAGAGTATAGTAAATTACACCGAAAAAGACCGAAAATCCCGGACTTTACGTCCTAGGTCCCGAAATGATAACCAAGGTGTAAATACATCAAAATACAACCAAATGTCTCCGGAAACACATAAAACGAGGTATAAACGGGGTATAATCACATAGTAAATGATAGTCAATTTGACTCCCATCAGACCCTTGTCCCTAGGTCTCCTGGAATGCATGTCATTGGTTCAAAATGGGTCTTTAAGACTAAACTTAAGGCTAATGGGATGCTGGACAGACTTAAAGCTAGACTGGTGGCCAAAGGTTATCTCCAGATAGATGGTGTGGACTACCTTGAGACTTTCTCACCTGTCATTAAACCTGGCACTATTAGACTGATTCTCAGTGTTGCCTTACACTTTCACTGGCCTGTAAAGCAGCTAGATGTCAAAAATGCCTTTCTCCATGGATACATCACTGAAGACATTTACATGGACCAACCACCTGGTCTACCTGACCCTAATTTCCCTACTCATGTGTGCAAGCTTCACAGGGCTCTCTATGGCCTCAAACAGGCTCCTAGAGCTTGGTTTGATAGGTTTAGTACTTTTCTATTGCATTATGGGTTTCATTGTAGCTTATCTGATCCGTCTTTGTTTGTCTGTCATACTAACAATCAAACTCTAGTGCTTTTACTCTATGTCGATGACATGCTCTTAACAGGATCTACAGCTTCTCTTGTGGACTCATTCATTGCCTTACTCAGCAAGGAGTTTGCCATGAAAGATCTAGGCCCAATGCAACATTTTTTGGGTGTTCAAATTCAGCACACATCAACAGGACTTCATCTATGCCAGACTCATTATGCTCATACTATCCTGGACAGGGCTCAAATGTTGGATTGCAAACCTATCTCCACACCCCTGGACTCAAAACTCACGCATCCTACTACCCCTACTTTACTTACAGATCCTAAACTCTATCGAAGCTTGGTTGGAGCTCTACAATACCTCACTATTACACGCCCTGACCTAGCATACAGTGTCAATTTTGTATCACAATTTATGCAAACACCAGCAGTACACCATCTTACCTGGGTTCGACGAATTTTGCGGTTTGTAAAAGGAACTCTGTCTCAAGGCATCTCCCTCGTTTCCCAGTCACCACTCCAGCTATCTGCTTATTCTGATGCGGATTGGGCAGGTTGCCCGTTGACCCGACGTTCTACTACTGGGTATTGTACATTTCTTGGTCGAAATCTCATCTCTTGGTGTGCTAAGAAACAACACACCGTCTCTCGTTCTAGCACTGAAGCAGAGTATCGCTCAATGGCCCATACAGCTGCTGAATTAGTTTGGCTTACCTACATCCTCCGTGAATTGGGTGTTTCGACTTCCAAACCGCCCATCCTTTGCTGCGATAACCTAAGTGCGCTGTATCTTTCTGTGAATCCAGTTCTGCATGCTCGAAGTAAGCACATCGAACTTGACTATCATTTCGTCCGTGAACAGGTTGCTCGAGGTCAGCTCATCACTATGCACATTCCCACTTCTTCTCAAATTGCCGACATCTTCACTAAACCCATGTCCAAATCTACCCTTCGATTTTGTGCTCCCAAACTTGGCCTCCTCCCCCAGCCAAGTTTGAAGGGGGCTATTAGAAATGATGAAGATGAAGATGTAAAGTCTGAAAGCTATCAAAATGGCAATACCTGTGCAAAAGAGGAAAGTGTCATATACAAAGGGAATTGTGCGGTGGTATAAGGTGTTTGGGAGTTATAAGGTGTTAAGTGTTGAGTTGACTAAGAGGAATATGGTTACGGTCAAATAATGGCTAAGTAAGATGTGTTTATTTTGGGATAATCAAGTGATAAGAAAAGATTTAAATAAAGGGTAAATATATAATTACCACTTTATTTAAATATCCTTTTCTCATAAACCACATGTGCAAATAATGCTCTTATGCACATGTGAATAATAGTCGAATATTTTGAGCATTTATGTAGAAGATCAAGAAGATTTTCGACATGTGCATATAATGCATTAGGCACATGTTCTTTTGTAATACTATATATTAGTAGTTTTGGTGTGTTTTGTAAGTTGTGAGAAATTAATAAAACAAAACCTATTTTCTTCCTTTTCTTTTCACACAACACATCAATGTAAATTTACAAATATAAGTTAGCTGCAATGCAAATGAACATGGTGAAATCTTCTTACAATTATAATGAACATTAAATAAGATCCAGTGAAAAGTCACAACAAATAATGAAGACAAAGTAAAGATAACCTAGAAATTGGCCGGATAAGTAACAATAATGAAATCAACTGCATGAATATAGTAGTAGAAATTAAATTTACCGTATGTTGGAGAACGAACATCGGAACATGTACCTTGAAAACTCAAGAAACAACTATGAGCACATCACACAAAGATCAAAAGTTATATACAGCGTAACGTTTTATAAGCCGATCCATGAATCAAAAAAGCAAAATGCCCATCCTCTGTCAAAAAGTGAATATTTTGTATTAATAACCAAAAGAAGTCACAACGTGCGAGATTTATAACAAAATTGACCATCTCTTCAACAAAATTGAGACTCGTATCAATCAATCGGTTCATCCAACGATTTACAAATACCTAGTGACACAATACCGCTACATTGTGATGTTCAAAGATCTATGGTTGATAAAGGCAGAGTATCATCAAGATTATAGTAGGATGAATCAACGGCTTCGTAAATGGATCAGAAATCCATTGAATCCAGAGCTTAAAGGTTGAAAATCAGAAGAAAATGAGAACCCATCAAAGAAATTAGATCCTTAGCTTACCAGACAAATATTTAGGAAATTAATGATAGATACATTTTTGGAAAATGATGAAAGCATATTATCCGTTGTACAAACGATCCCTTACAATAAATACTACACAGACACAGAATCTAACAAATATCTGTTAAGTATAGATGGACTAATCTAGACCGTACACCTTTAATGATAATCTAACGGTCATGCTTCAGTCTTATCTTCAACAGCCCCCCTCAAACGAAATGGTGCAGTTGCTACATTGAGTTTGTCTCGAAAGTGTGTGAAAGAGGAAGGAGGCAGGGCTTTAGTCATGTTGTCTGCTATTTGTTCTGAGGATGGTACATACAGAACCTGCAGCTGTTTTGCTAACACCTGATCTCTGATGAAATGTATATCAACCTCTATATGTTTGGTCCTGGCATGGTACACTGGGTTGTGAGCCAAAGATGTAGCTCCTGTGTTGTCACACCAAGCCCTAGGAATCCCAGAAATAACTCAGTCATTAGTTGTTGGAGCCACTTCATTTCTGCAGACAGTCAAGAGGAGCTCAGATTCGCACTCAGTGCTGACTGACACTATTCCTTGCTTCTTAGAGCTCCAAGACACCAAGGAGTCACCAACATACACACAATAGCCACCAACAGAACGTCTATCAAAGGAACTGACTGCCCAGTCAGCATCAGTAAACCCAGTCAAATGAAAGCTATGAGATGGTTTAAAATGCAAGCTGAAGTTCAGTGTACCACTAACATATCTCAACAATTTTTTCAAGGCTGTCCAATGATCAGAATAGGGTTCTTGCATAAATTGACTTAAGCAGTTGACAGCAAATGTAATGTCTGGTCTAGTTAGGGTAAGATACTGCAAGCCTCCAATAACACTTCTATAAATTTTAGGATCAGACAGAGGGGTACCTTGCTTTGGTTTCAAATTTATTCCAGCAGTCATAGGTGTTGAACAACCTTTAAGATGATCCAGGCCAAGCCTTTGCAGCAGTTGAATAGCATAGTGGGACTGGTTCAAATAGAGGCCAGAACTATCTCTGAAGACTTGCATCCCTAAAAAGTGTGAGACTGGTCCAAGATCTTTAAGGGCAAATTTGTTGTTGAGCTGTTGCACAAACCTGTTGATCAGATCAGGGGAGTTTCCTGTGATTAGTATGTCATCAACATAAATCAAGACATACAACACTTGCTTAGGTGTTTTATAAGTGAACAAGGATATATCAGAAACAGCTTGAACAAAACCCCACAGCTTCAATTGTCCTGCTAGTGCTTCAAACCAGGCTCTGGGAGCCTGTTTCAACCCATATAAAGCTTTATTCAATTTACACACATAGTGTGGTCTTGTAGGATCTACAAACCCCTCTGGTTGAGACATCAGCACTGGCTCCTTAAGAGGACCATTAAGGAATGCATTGTTGATGTCTATCTGGTGAATAGGCCAATTCATAGACACTGCAACTGCTAAGATAACTCTGATAGTTCCAGACTTAGCCACAGGACTGAATGTCTCTGTGAAATTGATTCCATAGCTTTGCAAGAATCCCTTGGCTACCAACCTAGCCTTATATTTGAGAACACTCCCATCAGGATGAAGCTTCACTTTGAATACCCATCTATTTGCCACTATGTTTTGTTTTGCTGGTGGTGGGATCAAATCCCAGGTATGATTCTGCATTAGGGCCTTATACTCTTCTGCCATAGCACTTTTCCACTCAGGTTTGGACAATGCCTCTGACACACTTGAAGGCTCTGTGGGAAATGTCAAGGTATTGACATTAAGACACCTGACACTGTAGGTTTTGGGCTTAAAGATACCAGCCTTGGCCCTAGTTTGCATAGGATGAGAGGGGGCAAGGTTTTTTTCAGGATGTTGATGTGTTGGAGGATCAGAAGGGCCAGCCTGAGACTCAGTGCCAGTGGATGTGGATGTGCTGGAAACTGTAGGAGACTCATGGTGATGCAAAGGAGAGGTGTTGTGAGAGTCCTGTGGAGAGGGTGTGTTGGTATGTGGTGTATGTGGTATGACAACAGTAGGTGTAGAAGGTGGTGTGCTTTGTGCAACAGGTGTGTGAGTATTAGAACTGGAACCTGTGGTTTCCTTAGTGGTGCACATTTTTTGTACCTGTGATGAGGGACTAGCAACTTCAGATGGCTCCTCTTGGTGGATTGTACCAGCAGCAGCAGGAATAGTAACATGAGTGGAATTCCATTGATCAAGAAGGGTGCACATGGAAGGTTGATCCTGTGAAGGCATAGGAATAATGTCTCTATGGGGACCCTGTAGAAAACCATTCAGGAAAGGAAAGTCTTCTTCATTAAAAACAGCATTAATGGTGATGTACACTCTTCCAGACTCATCTAAACACTTATAGCCTTTATGACTCATACTCAACCCCAGGTTAACACACTTTGAGCTATGGAACTGAAACTTAGTTTGCTGAAAGGGTCTAAGATTTGGATAGACTGCACATCCAAAAACTCTAAACAGAGAATAAGAAGGTTGTGTCTTGTACAAGCATTCATATGGAGATTTCTGACTTAACACACTAGTGGGAAGATTATTGATCATATTGACAGCAGATTCAAAGCTGTGCCACCAAAATCTAAGTGGCATGGATGCTTGAGCTAAAAGGGTGAGACCTAGTTCAATGATATGTCTGTGTTTCCTCTCAGCTCTCCCATTTTGACTGTGGTCATGGGGACATGAATGTCTAAACAATATCCCTTCACTTTTAAGATATGGTTCAAAAATCCTATATTCACCCCCCCCAATCAGATTGGACAGACTTAATAGAGGTGCTAAACTGATTCTGAACCAAGGTTTTGAATTGTTGGAAAGCATTTAGAGCCTCAGATTTGAATTTAAGTGGATATACCCAAGTATATCTAGTGTGATCATCAAGGAAATGAATATAATAAGTGTATCCCTCAATGGACTTGACAGGGGCAGGTCCCCAAATGTCAGTATGAACTAAATCAAACATGTTTTTAGCATGAGAAACAGAAGGAGAATGAGGCAACATATGTGCTTTTCCCAACTGGCAAGCTTCACAGAAATTCAATTTTTCATTAATAACAGCATTACATTGAGATAAAACTTGTTTCAGTACATTGACAGAACAATGACCTAACCTTCTATGCCAAGTATCAAGAGAAACACTCTGACTGGCAGTTTTAGGGAAAGACTTGGAAGACCTAGACACACTAAAGCATGAGGAATCACTTGAACTGAAGTTTTTGGAGTGAAGAGAACTCTGATCTTTAAAACTGGGATGCTCCATCTGGTACAATCCATCCTTGAGACGACCCCTGAGTAGAATTTGGTCTGTATTCTTGTCCTTCACATAACACAGAGAATCAGTAAACAAAACAGTGATAGCATTATCAGATATCAGTTTAGACACACTAATGAGATTTTTTGTAATTTCAGGAACATGTAAAAGTGTGTTAAGAATTAAGGGTTTAACAGTAGTGGGAATAGAACTAGTGCCAATGTGCTCAATGCACAAGGCCTTACCATTTCCCACAGCCAAAGTGTCATTACCATTGTATCCAGCACTGAGGTGGAGATTGTTGAGATCAGACGTGACATGGTTAGTAGCACCACTGTCAAGATACCATGAGTTGTCAGCAGCATTCTGAGGGCTTGCAACAAAGGCTGAAATCTGTTTGGGAGTGTTGTTGTCACCAGCACTGCTATTGTTGAAATCAGTTTCGAACCTATGCCAGCAAATATTAGCAGTGTGACCAATCTTACCACATAGTTGGCAGGCCATTTTGCTGGTGTTAGAGGTACCATTACCATTAGCATTCTGATTTCCTCTTCCACCCCTGCCTCTACCACCAGTTCTGCCACCCCTTTGACCTCCACCACATCTACCTCTTCCACCATTATTGTTTGAAGGCCTAGGGTTGTTGTAATAGCCACCAGGTCTTGGACCAGAGGAGGTTAAGTGTGCAGCAGCATTACCAGGGCCTCCTGGAGTATGAAACCTAGCCACCAGTTTCTCATGAATAAGGAGTTGTGACTGCACTTCTTGCCATGTAAGTGCCCCAACTCTAGCAGTGATATTGACAATAGCTGCTTCATATTCTCTATCAAGACCACCCAACACTGCTAGAATCAATTCAGACCTGGTAATTGGATAACCAGCAGCTGCAAGGTTATCACTATAAGACTTCATTTGTGCAAGGTAGTCAGCCATGGATTTGGATCCTTTTTCTGCTTTTGCTAAAGAGTTCTTCAATTCCAGCATCCTTGCTTCCGATTGACTATTGAATAAAGTCTCCAAGGTTGTCCAGACTTCATGGGAGGTCTCACATCCAATCACCTCAACTAACGCCTGTTCTGTCATAGAACTTAGCAACCAGCCAACTAGCAGTGAGTCTGTAACATCCCATTCTTCTGGAGTTTGAGAACCAGAATAGCCAAGGGCAAATGGGACACCAGAAGGATTAGAAGGCCTGGGTTTAGTGCCCAAAAGATAACCATCAAGTCTGTGACCTCGAACAATAGGCAAAACAGTGGATTTCCACAAAAGATAATTGTCACGAGACAATTTAACACTGCAAGTTTGATTCAAGTGTCCTGTAAAGGGGGTAGGAGATGCAGGAGGAAGAAGACCATACCCTGGAGAACGCATTAAGGACGGATACAGATCTGGACGGAATGGTGAATCACGAAGAGATGAAACCACCGGTGGGATCTGACCGAACTGCATGTGTGGTGAGAGTCCGGCAGCTGAAAAACCAGAGACACCAGTGCTAGATCCAGGAGCCAAAGACGCCTGTGCACCAGGAGCAAACACCATGTGACCGGAAAGAGGCGGAGGTGACAAGATTGGTGGAGCTACAGAAGTAATTTGTCCTGAAGGCGGTGTGTGGCTGGATTCCGACATTGTCGAGGAAATAGGAGTTGAAATAGGGGTGGACATAGGACCGGTGGAGCTGGGTAAGACTCTAGCTCCAGTTTCCGGCAGAGTCGGCATCTCCGGCAATTATTCTCTGATACCAAGACAAATATTTAGGAAATTAATGATAGATACATTTTTGGAAAATGATGAAAGCATATTATCCGTTGTACAAACGATCCCTTACAATAAATACTACACAGACACAGAATCTAACAAATATCTGTTAAGTACAGATGGACTAATCTAGACCGTACACCTTTAATGATAATCTAACGGTCATGCTTCATCTTATCTTCAACATTACCAATCGGGACGTGTTGGTGTTGCGGCTTGCTTTCACCATTTCTCTACCGCTCCCATCAAGAGTAATGTCGCTAATTTACATCTCAAATTCTCCGGTGGCTTCATCTCTTTGAAATAATCCTCGCCTTCATCAATCCCATGTCTTCCTTTCCCAACCGGTTCCGAATGCTACATTAAGATCGTGAAATCACCAAGCCCACATCCCGATCTCGAATATGAAATCGCGAAACAACAAAAAAACCTTCTTCATTGTAATCGATTTCTTCGTTGTAAACGATTGCTTCGATTTGGGATATGAAATCAAAAAATAAATGAGGAGGGTTTGCGCTGCAAAGCAGAGCGTGGGGAGATTGGGTTTTTTTTTTTTTTTTTTTTTTTTTTTTTTTTTTTTTTTTTTTTCGAAACAAAAGGAGGGGCGGGATCGAACCCTGGACCTCTCACTAGAGGTCAAGGTAGACCCTGGTACATCACCGCCAGGGTATGAGCCGCAGCTCGAGATTGGGGTAGTTATCTAGCAAATGAAAAGGATGGGGAACGTGGAGTCGATGTTTGTGCGTTTTTTTTCTTCCCCTTTTCTATTTAGAATATTCGCCGGGTCATGGAGCGGGTAATTGGCCAAAACAGATCAATTGGCAGTTAATCGATTAAAAATATAATATAAGATTTATATAGCCTAATGGTAAGCGGTTGAGATGGTATAATGCCAGCCAGGACCGAAAGCCGGAGTGTGGGGGTTCGAGTCCCGTAAAGCAGTCTTTTTCTCGAGCTGCTAGGTCCTTAATTAACCTCTCCTCGCACTCCTGTGGATCGGGGGCGAGGGGACCTTCCGGTTAGGGTTTAACCGGTTTTAAGAAGTAAAGGTTACGTAGGGAAACCTTTGGTACAAAAACTGTGTCTAACTTTTGGAAATAAAGGAATGTCCTTTCAGTAAATTCCTCCCGAAAATCCAAATGCCCCTCCCACCTGCATTTAAGAACATGATCTACTTCTCCGCTCACCAGCAGCTTAAACGCAGAGCCATTGAAGACCTCCGGTGCCAAGGGCCGGCGAATCAAGATGGAGCCAGGCGGGGTGGTGCACTTCCTCCGCCCATCGGATGTCACCCCGAACTCTACTTGTGGCATTGCTGAACCCGAAGAAGACATTATTGAATTTGGTGAGCACTACAATCGCTGGATCACGAGAAATCCCGATTGCCATGTTCGTGTAAAAGAAGTTTCAATCCCTCTGAAACGCTTGAAAAAGCTTTGGCAGCCATGGCGTCGAGCACTTATCATCAAAGTCCTTGGCCGAAATGTAAGTTTCAAGGCTCTCCAAGCCCGGCCGATAAATGTGGGCGAAAGGCAAGCATATCGAACTCACTCGATCTAGAGGATGGTTTCTACATCATTCGCTTTGTGTCAAAAGAGGACTATGACTATGTCCTGGAAAATGGACCATGGCGATTCAGAATCACTATATTACTATCTCCAAATGGAAGCCGTCATTCCACCCCTCGAGCGATCTCATCCAATCCACAATGATTTGGGTACGAATCCCGCGTGTTCCAATTGAGTATTTTGAACATGAAACATTGCTTTATCTAGGAAATTGCATTGGTGCCGCTAGTAAGGTTGATGCTACCTCTCTCCGTAACCAAAGGGGAAAATATGCTCGTGTTTGTGTCGAAGTAGAGCTCAACAAACCTCTCCCGGTGGCTGTCATGCTCAACGAGAAAATCTATAAAATTGAATACGAGGGCCTGCACATGGTTTGCTTTACTTGTGGTGTTTACGGTCATAAAACAGAAGATTGCCCTCAAACGGCAAAAGAAATGGACACCTCAAATGAGAAGCCTCCCGAAAATGTCAATGTGCCCACTGACTCTAGCCCTTTCGGCCCTTGGATGTTAGCATCAAACCGTAGACGCAAGCCAACTGCTCAACGAGCAGCCCCAAATAAGCCAAACACAGCTACGAATTCCAATCCTACTGAAGCCATAAACCGTACCACACAAAATGCGGGTCACTCAAACCCCCAAAGAGCCCCAATGGACAACACAAATGGCAGCCGTTATTCCGTCCTTATTGACGAAGAACCTGAAGAAGTGGTTAATACACCTTTCAACTCTCTACAACAACAATTCCAAACTCTGCACCAATTTAATGCCACTCCAACAGTTCGACAAGCCACACGGGGAGATCGTAATACAAACACTCGCGGAAGAGGGCGTGCAGGCTCCTCTCGTATTCCCAACCAAGTCAGAAACCAAGCACCTCAAAGCAGAGACAACATTGTCCCAGGTATAAACTCATTCCCTCCTCTACCAGTCCATCCTGCAGCAAGCCCCCAAGTCCCTCTCACTGATATCACCAATGTGCCTGAATCCTCCAATAACCCGAGAAATACTATATTCAAAGTAATGGGGAAGCCATGGCGCCGATGCCATGCTTATGGAAGAGAGTGTCAATAAACATGACTCAACTTACATTAAGGAAAATCCACCGATGTCAGTTTGTGCTATGGTGGATACTATCATACCCCCCCACAAAGCATACCATCAACGCTAGCACTGGCCCCAAGCGGTTTGTGAACATTACCCCAAATTCTCAATGAAGATTTTGTCTTGGAATTGCAGAGGAGCTAGCTCTCTCTTTTTTTTCCGTCATTTGAAGTCTATGTTATTGGAATACCAACCAAATGTTTTATTTCTTATGGAAACGAGAGCACCGAGTACAAAAGCAAACCGTATACTTCGCTTGTCCAATTTTACGAATATGGTTGCGGTTGAAGCCCGTGGTTTTAGTGGTGGTCTTTGGGTTTTTTTGGGACGCCTCTACTATTGATCTCCGATTACTCTTTGCTACCGATGAGACTATTATAATGGCGGTTGTTTCTCATAATATGGTAAAATGGATTATCTCGTTTACTTATGCATCCCCATCCCCTGCTAACCGTGATGATCTCTCGGGATCTTTTGAACATATTTCAAAGACTGCTTTTAGTTCCATGGTGTATTATTGGAGATCTAAATCGTGGTTCATGCTCATGCGGATAAACGTGGGGCCACCCGGTTTCGGGTCCTTATGTGGAAAAACTACGTGGCTTAATTAATGGGGCGGAGCTTCATGAGCTACCTTATCATGGCCCTCATTTCACGTGGTCCAAATCTATTCACAGCCCACGGCTATTGAACAACGCATTGACCAGGGTCTCTGTAATTCTCGATGGTGGAACAAGTACCCAGATTCTTCTATTTATCATCTACCGCGTGTTCATTCGGATCATCATCCCATTCTCCTATCACTAGAAAATTTGGGGACTCGCGATCACTCTGAAAGACCCTTCCGTTTTCAAGCTTGTTGGTTGAAGCACTCGGATTTTCAGCCCTTCTTACGTGATTCATAGCATGTCAATGATGATGATTTACAAGCGGCTCTTAACACCTTTAGCCTTAAAGCGAAGGAATGGAACAAATCGGTTTTTGGTAACATCTTTTATCGCAAGAAATGTTGCAAAGCGAGAATTACGGGGATCCAATTGGCCCTAGCTAAGGCTCCTTCAAATTTCCTAACAAATTTGAACCATTCTCTAGTGCAAGAGTATGATGATATCTTATCCCAGGAGGAGGTTTATTGGCACCAAAAATCAAGGCTGAACTGGATTGAGGATGGGGAAAGAAACACTCATTATTTCCATAGCTCGACCAAGCGCAGGCGAAATAAAAATCAAATCCTCTATCTAAAAGACAATCTGGGCAATTGGACCAATGATTTTGTAGCTCTTACGGCTTTGATTCGACAATATTATACTGAGTTGTACACGGCTGAACCAGTGGCTCCCTTACCATGCGGTCTCTTTGAGTCGCCTATCAATCATGCTGATAAGAGGCTCCTTAACCTACTGGTCAGTGCTTGTGAAGTGCGCGCAGCAATTTTTGACATGGGAGCTTACAAGTCCCCCGGCCCTGACGACTTCCCCCCGGTTTTCTTTCAACAAAATTGGGAAACGGTCGGTCCCTCCGTCACTAACTGGGTGCTCAAGGCTTTCCGTGAACGCAAGTTTCCTCCCTCAATGAACAGAACTTTCATCGCTTTGATACCTAAGGTACAACCGCCGGAATTGGTTTCTCAATTGCGCCCGATTGCTTTAGCAAATGTCACAGTTAAAACCATCACCAAAATCATTGCTAATCGGCTGCGCTCAATTATTGGCAAAATTGCGGACCATAGCCAAAGTGCTTTTATTCCGGGGAGGCAAACATCCGACAACATTATCGTGGCTCAAGAGGTTCTTTTCACTATGCGACAGAAAAAAGGTGCGAAAGGAATCATGATCATTAAAGTGGACCTCGAAAAAGCGTATGATAGAGTTAGCTGGGATTTTCTCCGCCGTCTTCTTCATATTGTGGGTTTCAACGACATGCTTGTTGATCTTATAATGTATTCGCTCTCGAGCACCTCGCTTGAAATTCTTTGGAACGGGACTCCTCTCGAGGGCTTTCAACCTTGCCGTGGCCTAAAACAGGGAGACCCTTTAGCCCCATATCTTTTTGTTATCGTTATGCAAGTTCTGAGCTGCCTTATACATCAATCGATTAATGACGGAAGTGGAAGCCGATCTCCGTTTCCCGTGGGGGACCAAAAATATCTCACCTCTTTTTTGCAGATGATCTCCTCCTTTTTTCGGAGGCAACTGTCGAGCAGGCTACCATAATTGATCGGGTCCTCACACATTTCTGCAGTATTTCGGGTCAAAAAATTAGCGTGGCCAAATCTAATTTTGCGACGTCCCCGAACACTAATATTCACACTATATCTCTCATTGAGGAAGCTCTTGGCATGTCTCACACAACCCACCTTGAGAAATATCTTGGCGTCCCACTACATCACAACCGGGCAAAAAAAGAGGATTTTCAAGGCATTATTGACAAAGTACGAAAGAAATTGCAACCCTGGAAAGCCAACACCTTGTCTAAAGCCGGGCGTGCTATCCTTTCACAAATGGTCCTTGCAACGACGCCCTACTATCACATGCAAACCATCAAGCCGCCAAATTTATAACGAATGAGCTTGACAAAATAATCGAGATTTCTTTTGGGGTCACGGGCGGATGGACGTAGCCTACACTTAGTAGCTTGGAAGCACATTTGTCAACCAAAAATAAATGGAGGCCTCAGTATTCGCAGTGCCCGTGACATGAACACGGCTTTTTTGGCAAAATTATCATGGCAATTGTTTACGGAACCTGAAAAATTGTGGGTACAACTCCTAAGATACAAATATGGCTCTCCTCTTGATGAACCCAAGGCACATTGCTCTTTTATTTGGCGGCATATTTGCTATGCAACAAACTTTATACGTGATGCTTTCGGCACTGACGAAACAGGCAATATTGTTTGGAAACTGACGCCCTCCGGCAAATTCTCGATTAGCTCTGCATATCACAAACTTCACCCATTCCAAGAGCAATCCGAAGGACATACTTGGCGTTTAATTTGGTCAATAAAGGGACCACTTAGGGGTAATATGCTACTCTGGCAGATTCACCGAGACGCTCTACCCACTGCAGGCCTCCTCGCTGCGAGACACATCAGCGATAGAGGAGCATGCTATTCTTGTGGCATGAATCCAGAATCCACCTTACATGTAATGAGGGATTGCCCCTGGACTTACAACATGTGGAAGCAGATTGTTAATCGGCAACACTGGGCTCTTTTCTTGTCCACTCATGATACACCGTCCTGGTTGGAGAACTGCCTAAAAGTCAACATGTACAAGCACGACACCATTATTTTCTGGAGATTCTTATTTCGTGAGATAGTGTTGAGCCTCTGGTACTGGCGTAATAAGGAATTCCATCACATAGACCTCCCACGGCCCCCGATGACAATTTTCACCTCTGAAGCTGTTCGTCGAGCACGCGAACTTAGACTAGCATGACATTGATTGTCTTTCTATTTGGCATAGTCTGATGTAAATTTGTGTAGTTTATGCTTTGAACAGTTTGTACAGTTTTTTTAATAAAATATCCGGTTTTCAACCAAAAAAAAAAGGAATGTCCTTTCATAAAGTGGCATGGTTTGTACCTCTTGTCAATTATAAATACATCATTTGTTCCGCTACAATAGAATAGTTTTTTCCACTTACAAATTTGTGGTATGAAATTTCTGCATAAACATTTTTTTAACACATTGTCGAGAAGAAGAGATTACTGACCAGGCTTTTGGGTTTACGGTTTCTGATTCATTTAAGTGTCAACTGATCACAAGGTAAAGATTGTTGTATTTTGGGAGACGATTGCGATTACCGTGGACACGAATTCGGCGTGATTTCGTTTTAAGGATAGATTGCTATACTCGCCTCGATCCATAAGTTTTTGTTTTACTCATTTTTGTTTTTATCATATATGAATCTATTAATTTCGGGTTTTACAATATCTGTTAATTTATATAGGTAAAAATGCCAACAAAGATCGATGTGAGCCAAACATAAACAACACAAATATATTCCACGGGCATCGGAAAAATACAGATTGATACTGAAGATGTGAGCCAAACATCAACAATTATATATATTCCAGAGGAGAAATGATAGAGTCACAACGAAAATACACAACAACGATCTACATCATTGATTATTGTAGTCCGTAAGAGGACATGACAAATTAAACACAATGTAATCAAAACGAAAAATAAGTCTAGAAACTAGGTGTCACCCAAACATTATAATTGCCAAATAAATTGCTGCTACTATTGTTATCACTATCAAAATCAAGTATCCCATCTTCTATGTTATACCTGAAATCCCATCTATATCGAGACGTCATTCCGGAGTAAATGCAGCTTCCATTGCTAAGGTAAACGAGATTCGGTTCTATAACCTCAGAGAATCTCGTGGTATCTAGAGAAAACGCCTCGTTTTTTCCTAAGAAGATAGCGTTAGTGCCCAAACTTGAAACACGTGTATACGTACGTTCGTTCACATCCAATTCCCACATGTAAACGCCGCTATGAAAAGGGTTACCATTGCGAACACATACAAATGTGCATGAAAGTATGAGTAATCTACCTCCACATTCCACAAGATATGCTTCATTAGCAGAAAAATAACGTGGAAGCTCCATGATTTTAGTTGCATTTACTATCGCACCACTCAGTGTTCCAAACGTCAAACATCCAAATTTGACACGGATATGATAAAGCGTAAAACTTACCGTTGTGGTAGCTAACGTCTTTAAAAGCAGTTGAATTCGAAGGAACTCGAGCTCTTTTCCATGTTTGGTCTCCGGATTTCCAAAACCCTATGTAGTCTTTTCGGGTTTTGATATAAAGGACCATGACAACATATTCAGATGTATGGGACGGGCTAGCTGACAACACGGCCCTAGTCAATCTATAAGATCTATAATCAAACCTATTCGATCTACCAGCAAACTCATCATCACGGATAAGAGGAAGACGAATATGAACACGAGATATGGGATTCAATAAACTCACATTCCTTGAAGATTCAGTCATTATAAACCACCCTTTGGACACGATACAACTCTTTCCCTTAGCTTCAGGTATTGAAATACGGATTATCTTCTTCTTGTAAGGACTAATAAACTCACGGCTTTCGTCGGATATGTCTTTCGTCATACGGGTTTTTGCTTTTCTTTTCTTTGACTTTTCAACACCTTTCGTCGTCCCGTTTACGAGCATCAATAACGGAAGTCCATGACGACATTCGTGGAAGTCCTTCAAACTCGTGGCAGACCTCCATGAGGTGCAAGTCCCTCGAAACACAACGAAATCATCAATCACTCGTAAAAGTCTTGCGATTAACACGATCACGCCGTCGGGGAGTGAAGACCAATCCGCCATAGCCCTTGATGATGTACCAAAACTGTTCTGTTCGGAATCAAAATTAATAAGCACTTACACGGTGCCTTCTACTGCGGAGTTTTATTGAATATATATTGATTGAATGAACAAACCGTGTATATATAGCCATTAGCCATATACGTTGAAAACCTAACTTAAATAATTTTTTTTTTTAGTTTTTGATTTGATATGGTATCAATCAAATTAAACAGACGCAGATTAACCCACTGATTTATCGCTCATGTCATAGATAAAAAAATATATGCTTTTGAAAAAAATTACTTACCAAGTACTACCGACTCTCTTCATTAATTTTTTATTAAATTAAGGGACAATAGCTCTTTTTATTATTATAATTATAAACGAAACCCTTAGTATATTGGTTATGAGTATTGTATGTTTTCAATTTGGTTTTGTGTATACGAGTGATTGATTTTAGGCCAAGTTAAAGATTGTTGAAATAGTATCCTAAATCCGACCGGGTCGAATTATTTATATTATTTCTTTATGTTTATACATATGTTAAGTAGCTTTTCTGTTGTATGAACCGATTTGTGATGTTATAAGTGTGAAGAAACCGTTAATCATCTTTTTTATGCTTGTGATGTGTCATTATTGCTTTGGTCACACATCCTAGATTGGTGCAAGATTGATGGACTAAATTCTTACTTGTTCAGTGATTTTTATATCTTCAGACCCAAGAGTGCTTCTTCGAATTCGGCATCCTACTTATGGTCTGCTATTGTTGGTGTCACGACTTGGGTACGTAATTTGGTTGCATAGGAACAAAGCCATTTTTTAGTCTCAAGTTTTGAATCCGGAATTGATTTTTAGAGATATTCAGAGATCGTCCTTCTCTTGGTCTAAAAAGGCTAACCCGAGTTGACAAGACCTTTATGTCTCACTTATATGGGGGTGAGCATTCTACTACTTTTCCAATGTGGGACATTACATTCTCCCCCCTTATAAGGGACTGGCGTCCTCGCCAGGACGGCCAAGACTGCTCTGGATCGTCCTACCAGAGGTAACTAGAGGTCATCCTTACACCGCCTTCTTGTACGGTGCAAAGCATAGTTCCGCCTCGATAGTCGGCTCGATACCGTTCAGAACCCCTGCACCCGGGCCTGGTAGCGCTAAATGAGTCATAAATGTCCGGTCAACTGCTTAGACCGCCGTCCTCTCTTGGTCTAAAAGGGATAACCCGAGTTGATAAGACCTTTATGTCTCACACTTATATGGGGGTGAGCATTCTACTACTTTTCTAATGTGGGACATTACAGAAAATGCCTCGTTTCTTCCTAAGAAGATAGCGTAAGTGCCCAAACTTGAAACACGTGTATACGTACCCTCATTCACATCCAATTCCAACATGTAAACGCCGCTATGAAAAGGGTTACCATTGCGAAGCCATACAAATGTGCATGAAAGCATGAGTAATCTACCTCCACATTCCACAAGATATGCTTCTCGAGCCGAATAACAACTTGGAAGCTCGATGATTTTAGTTGCATTTACTATCGCCCTGCTTGTGTTCCAAACGTCAAACATCCAAATTTGACACGGATATGATAAAGCGTAAAACTTACCGTTGTGGTAGCTAACGTCTTTAAAAGCAGTTGAATTCGAAGGAACTCGAGCTCTTTTCCATGTTTGGTCTCCGGATTTCCAAAACCCTATATAGTCTTCTGTTTTTCTTACATAAAGGACCATGACAACATATTTAGATGTCTCGGACGGGCTAGCCGACAACACGGCCCTATTCGACCTATAATCATAATCATCATCACCGATAAATGGAAGCCGAATATGAACGCGAGTTATGGGATTCAATAAACTCACATATCTTGAAGACTCAATCATTATAAACCACCCTTTGGACGCGATACAACTCTTTCTCTTGGCTTCGGGTATTGAAATCCGGATTATATTCTTCTTGTATAGACTAATAAACTCACGGTTTTCGTCACATATGTCTTTCGTCATAGGGGTTGTTTTTCTTTTCTTGTACTTTTGATCAACACCTTCCGGGGTCGTCCGGTTTACGAGCATCAATAACGGAAGTCCATGACGCCATTCATCGAAGTCCTTCAAACTCGTGGCGGACCTCCATGAGGTGCAAGTCCCTCGAAACACAACGAAATCATCCATCACTCGTAAAAGTCTCGCGATTAACACGACCACACCATCGGGGAGAGTAGACCTGTTGAAAAACACACAAACAAGAAGCTTGCAGTTTAAGAAAGATAAAACAGATAACAATGCAAACACAAAGTATGGCGGAATTGATAAAACACAGAAACAAGCAGAATACTGTGATTTAACGTGGTTTCCGGCGTTGTGCCGACTACTCCACGGACAGAAAAAGAGATATTTTACTATGCACAGAATTACAAGGTTTTCACAAGTGTGTGAACAACACTCTTGAAAGACACACATTGCATTGATTACAACATTGGTATAGGCACAAATCCCAAACTCTAACCGCCATAAGATCTTTGTCGGAATTGTCATAATTACCCCAGATGTGGACCCCAGCTCCAGCTGTTATCCACCAGATGAAACTCAGCCTCAAATTGACTTCCCAGACTTGTAATCAACTGCTCGGACGTAGAACTCAGATATACTCAAAGAAAACTCAAAGCAGACCATAATCGAAAGTCTTCGGCTTGAAAAAAAACTCAGTTGCACTTCATCAAACTGACTTTCACAGAACTGAATATACTTAACTGAAACTGACCATCATACTCAGTCTTCAGTTTCTCAGATTAGTTCCACCAGAATACTTATCATTTTAGAGATCAAGTCACCAAAACTGACAAATCTCTACCTTGACTTGAACTCTCATTCAACGCGTCAATCGAGTTGCATAATCGAGGCGATACTTGTACCAGGTGAATTCGTCAATTCCGGGATGTACAGATGCTGCACTTCTCCAAAGAATCCACTCAAGTTGATCTCGCCTCAACTGAGTATCCAGACTTTAGCTTACAAGCTTGAATATTCAGCAAGTCCAGACACAAGTGAAACTTGCTCTGCTGAACTGGTTTAGTGAACCTATCAGCCGGATTATCCTTGGTGCTGGTCTTCTTCACTATAACCCTCTTCTCATTTCTCAGAAAATGATACATCACATCAATATGATTGGTTCTCTCATGATGAAAATGATCCTCAGCTAGTCAAATTGCACTCAAATTGTCACAATAAATCTCAGCTTGATCCTGATGTAGCCCCAAATCACTGACTAGTCCCTTCAACCGGATACCCTCCTTGGCTGCTTCAGTAAGAGCCATATACTCAGCTTCAGCAGTTGATAATGAATACTTTGTATACTTGTTTAATACAATAGCTTCTGTTTTTTACTAAGTACTTACCTTGAATACGTATTTGTTTTGTGTGTTTGGGGAATGAGAAGATGAACAGGTGGATCAAGAAATCGATGAAGATTTCGAGGACGATCTTTGAGGACGTTGTGTTGATACTTTTATTATCTTTCTTTGAGCTGTACAAGACTATGTTGTTTTACTTCTGTAAGACTTATTGTACTTTTCTTTGGAAACTCTTGTAAATAATGTTGTTGTTTTTCTTTTAAACATCGTACGATTGTAAGATGGCTGTGGTTGTTTTAGTTATCTTTCTATCTTTAGATGTTGTATTTCCATTCTCGTTGTTTCAAAAAAAAAAAATTACCCGAGTCTTTTAGCTTCTATTAATGCTAAACTCGATACGACGTCGTAGCAGAGGCTTACATATAATATTGATTATTTAATATTATATGTGCCGAACGTTTCTTTCCCGGATATGGACTCAGTGTCCGGGATCGGGGCGTTAATGTTTGAGACTAGGAGATAGTAGGTGCGGGGACGTGTCTTGTCCTCTAGCATATTGTGTCGTAGGCCCATTGATCAATGTTATTTTGCAGTCAGTGGTATAATTCATGTGATAATCATACACATGCTGAAGTATGTTCACTGAAAGACTTGTGTAGGTCTCATTATACAAGGTTGTGTGTTTCTTGTCAAAATGTCTGATGACACTATCAAGGTTAAACTCTGGATAGTGGTTTAATTATGTAAACAACAATTCACTATAATAATGAACTCTAAAAAGGGGGGTCGTGGCCCGGTTGTTATTCCACGTGCTAGATAATTAAAGATAAATATGGAAAAAATCATGGGTCATTAAGACTTTAATCCTGACATTTAAATATATCTATAATAATTATCCCTAAATCATAGGGGTCTATGTGTGCATATTCTTAGGGAAATAATATTAATAATAATATAATGTAAATCCTTGCAGGACAAGGAAATGGATAAATCGTCTCCTATATAAACAACCCTAAGGAACTACGGAGACTTGATTCCAAGATAGTCATTGGATACGTAGGCAACTTGAGAGAAATAACTCACGAGCTTAGTCTAAAAAGACATCCAAAAAACACCCCCCTCTAACACGATTTAGGTTCTTTGGATTAAAGATCATTGTCACAAGGATAATAGACCCGTATTATTAATTAGACGAGATCCAGCATCGTCAGAAGAGTTGCAATCAAGTTCACCTGATGATACAACTTACATAAGTTCACCTGTTTAAATAGAGTTGCAATGAAGTTCCACCATTGATTTTTTTTTTTTTTTTTTTTTTTTTTGTTTTAATTTTGGTTATGTGAATATTGGCAAATACGTGGTTATGAAAAAAGACATTTGGTTACTTAAAATGCTGATAAAGGTCGGGCTTAGTGGGAATATGAAGCGGGGGTACGTGTGGGAGTGTGGGTGGGAGATTGAGTAGGGCCGGGTAGGGGTAGGGGTAGGGGTAGGGGTGGGTAGGGCAAAGGCTGAGCCGAGGTGGGGGCAGGGGCAGGGGCGCATAAACTATTTTTTGCTCTTTTTTTTTGCTAAATTAATTGTTTTTTTTGTGGCAACGAATAAAAGCGTGGCAAGAAATAAATAATTTTCTTTTCTTCATTTAATATATATTTTTTCTATATATGTGGCATTTCTTACCGTGGCAATAGGTTTTAAGTTATTGCCGCGGTGTGGCAACAAGTTTGCAAAAGGTTTTTGCCATATAGTTGCTTGTCATGGGTGACATAAAAGCTTTAGACGTGGCAATAGGTCTATAGTGATATTTTTTTAGGTTTTAGTGGCACTTTTCCTTTGCGGCAAAAGGTAGTTTTTTTTAGTAGTGATATAAATGATCAGGGAATTAAAAATCATTTCCTTTCGGCATCACTTCACAGATGCATGAATTCGGCTTTCACAACGACCCCGTTTTATTACGCCAAACCGAATGTAAACAATAACAAATTATTTAATATATGAATAAATATCTAACAGAGAACAGTAAAATGCAAGGTATAGAACCACAATCAAACCTTCTGCTTATTAATTTAATTCCACATGATATATCGAACAACGCAAACTTGTGAAATACATGAAAAGATAAAAAGAAACACAATGTAAATATGACAGCAACTAGCTTGCATAGTAGCTAGCTAGAATTCAAAAGGCAAAGAGTAAAGGACAACTAGAACATACAGTAGTATTGAGACATATATTCTACGGAATATTGAAGATTAATCCTCTCTCTATGAGAAAGACAAAGAGATGGAGGAACAGTTAATGCAGAAGAAGAGGAGGATAACAGTTAATGCAGAAGAAGAAGAAGGTGATCAAATTTTAGGGAGGCGAGTGAGCGAGCCGAGCCTAACTGGAACCAAGATTACCATCTGGCTATATATATATATATATATATATATATATATATATATATATATATATATAGCTCTATTATTCTGGATCGCAACTGGAACCAAGATTACCATCTTCATCCATAGTCAGATTGCAAGTGCATCCATCTCCACATGTATCTACTCCCTTAGGACAAGCCTCTCCACTGCACGGCATTGCTTCAACTGTCAGAGTATAATTCATAGTCAGTAATGTTTAATTATAACATTTTCTACTTAATTTGGTAACTGTGGATTTTAAACCGTAACTACCATGCACCACAACTATGTTAAGATAGATAAATTACTGCATAACTGATGTACGTATCAACATATATATATATATATATATATATATATATATATATATATATACATATATATATATATATATATATATATATATATATGGGCCAACCTATATATGCAAAGGAGGCCTAAGACAGATCGGTTGAACGGGTCTTTTGTCGGTTGGATAGATATATAATAAAAAATTAAAACAAACCATAAATCTATTTTTTTTTCCACTTGTAACGCACATCTTTTATATATCTTTCTACTTTCCAATTGAATTATATGTGTTCTATTGTGACATTGTGACCTTTAATTTTTTTTTTTTTTAAGTATCACATATTATACAAATCATTTCATAAATAATTTTTTTGTCAACACATTATATTGGGTTGATTGAGATTTAGTCTACACGATTTTTAAAAGTAAAACATGTCGTTGGGCCTACGCCTGATGGTGAGATTACGTCGTCGCTGTCGCTTATGACCGCTTATAGGTGGGCGGCCATTATATATATATATATATATATACACACACACACTACACTTTCCAAGTTTTTTTGGACTACTCATTTTCTGTGTTGTTATTCTCAAGCGTGACATATAATTAGAAACGGAGGGAGTATATGTGAATTAGTAACCCTCTTTTTTCAAACCATGGAGATGAATTTTCAAAAGGAGTTTGATACGATTCAAGTTTTCCGAGTTTGATCTCGAATTGAGCTAAATAATTAACTGAGCCGATATGAAGCTTCAAATTAAAATAATTATATTGATAAAATATTACACTCTCCGTTCATATTTAGCACACATATATTAAGGAGAGTGGTTAATACTTTGACTTAACATCAAAATGACAATAACACCCCTTGAATATACATGGTTAATGCAGTGTTGTTCTCAATCTCCCTTCCTTTAAGGGTAGATGTAAAAAAATATAATAAATTGGAAATGTAACTAAGACATTTTCAAAAAAAAAAAAAAAAAAAATGTAACTAAGACAAATAAAAAGGAATTTTTATTTTTAACAACTACGACAATTAAATAAGAACGTAAGGAGTAGCCAGTATTTTTGAATAAATGAGTAGAGCTCGATATTGACATTTAAATAAAAAATGAATGAATTTTGAAGAAGAAAAACAAACTGAAAAATTGGGCCGATTATTAAATGAGTCGAGTTTGATCTTTCCTTTTAATGACAAGATCAAGTTTTGAGCCTCAAGTTTTTTTTATTGAATCGAGCTTAAATCCTATATAGTATCAACACGAGTAGACTCAAATGCATTTGTAATTGATACTCACCTCGAAAGCAGGTCAAGGGACCCAAAGATAAGCTAGCAAAATTATAATTTGGCACACTTGTCCAAACAATTAGCAAGATGATGAATACAACTCCTTGAGAAAGATTTGTCATCGTTTGATGGTTAATTAAACTGATTAAGCTTATTACAAATGCTCAATTAATTCTATGGTCTTTCTAGGGACATGCATGTGTATAAATACTAACAACAATATGTGTATACACCGTATGAATCTTCAAATATTTCCTCGATCGGCTGGAAATAGTCAACAAGAAATTCCATCTTGAAATAGTTAAGGGATTTATTAATTAGTGTATACTACCTCCGTTCAGATATATAAATCATCATACACTCTTAGATTTGTCCCACAATATAGGTCATTCCACATTACCAATGCAACACATATCGTTTATTTCTCTATCTTACCTCTAATTTATTATGAATCTAATCACTTTTCATTACTTAATAACTATTATATTAATTATAGTTAATGAGTATTTTAGACATTAACTTTTAAAAATATAGCATTCAGCTACTTCCTTAATCTGCATGAAAATTTTAGGATGCTTTATATTTCAGGACGGAGGTAGTATATATATATAAAACAAAAAATTATGAATCTTCAAATTAAGCTTTTTCGTTGTTCAAAAAAAGAAATTGTGCTTTTTCGACACATTGACTGTTTAATGCATTTACCCAAAAATTATTTAATGCCTTTGACACCTTTGTGTCTGTCAGTTTCCTCGCAAAACATAGATCCTCTCTCACCCAGATGCATCATTGACCTATTCATGACGGTAATTTCAAAGATTTTACTCGTTCCGTCTTAAAATATAAATCACTCTATTTATTTAGTTTTGTTTAAAAATATAAGTCATTACATTTCAAATGCAGAATTTATTACTACATCTGTCCCAAAATGTAAGTGCGTTAAACCTTTTGAATTTGTCCCATAATACAAGTTCATTTAGAATACCAATTGTGCATTTATTACATTTTTCTTCTTTTTACCCCTAATTTATTATACATCAACTTATTCTACAACAATTACATTAATGAGAGTCAAAGAGTATTCTAGACTTTTACCACTATAATTAATTACATTTAACCACTTTATTAATATGTGTGAAAAGTCATAAACGGATTTACATTTTGGGACGGATGTAGTACTTTTTATTTATTTATTGTATCCTTAATATATTAACAAATCAACCACTTATCATTCACGATTACGAGGCGGATGCATCATATGAGTAAGGGCACACTAGGCCCCCTCTCTTCAACCTAAGTTCCTTCAAGAAAAATTTACGATTGTAACATGCAAAGAAGATATCAAGTTCTAGACATCGTAAATTAACACCGGAAAATAAAGTAACCGGAGACAGATTCGGATCGGGAAAATAAATCAATTCGACGTTTTCTGATTTAGACCGTTGGGAAACCAACCAAGGCGAAGTTTTCCCCCGAATACGGGCATCTCCATGTATGATTCAATATAAAATTAACTATGATACGGTTCATATTAACATGAGTACGATTCAATATACAAATAAATTAGCCCAAAGATACTTGGATTTACAAACCAATGACAAATTCATAAAATGTAGAAAAACGATCAACAATATTACCTAGAAAAAACAAGGCGATTCTCCTAGTCACTTCCTTTATGATGATTCACCAATTGTAAAAGCATACAAAAGTGAAGTACTCGATGGGGATTTTTGGTTGCAACTCGAGTTGTTTCAATGGCGAGATTTTTGGCGTCTTGCGAAAAAAGGAAAGCGAGCTCCATGTGTCTTTCATTATCAACGTTTTATGGCGTATCTGGAAAAATTAATAGATGCTCTATTATCTTTGAAGGTGAGCACACCGATGATCTTTGCTAGTATCATCCATTTGAAATGAATCGGAGGCAATAGAGAATTTCGTTGTTGTTACAAAAATATACTCTACCAATCGGAGAAGCCCCACCCGGTGTATGTATGGGCTCCCCTTTGTGATGACGTGGTTAAATTCAACATCGACGCGGCTTTTAGTGGAAGTTCAACATCAATTGGAGGATTAGTTCGTGATAGGAATGACATTATTATCAATCCTTCTCAAGAAAGTTGGAAGGACACTATGATGTTGGAGTAGGAGAAGCTTTAACGGTGTATCATGCGATTTTTACTGTCTATTCAATAGGGCTTCTTCAAAGTGATCATTGTACCAAAGCGTCTCTTCTTGTGTGCCGGAAGATGAATGCGAGAGATGCAAGATTTATCGGACTTGGGAAATATTGTCGAAGATTGTCGTAGCTTTTTAGCATGTTTCTCTTATTTCAGTTTCTCCTTTTTTAAGCGCAACTGAAATTTTCCGGCACATCTGTTGGCTAAAAAAGGGTTGGAGTTAGTAGGAAGTGTTTCTTGGGGCTCCTCTCCCCCTTTGAATGTAATTTTAGCTTGTTCGGCGGATATTAATTAATGGAATGGTTTTTCTCCTAAAAAAAATCCTAATTATACATAATTAGGCGCCTGAGACTCAAGTGGACTAAAGCGCCCTTTTTATATTTTGGGCGGTGCGCTTTACGAGGTGCCCTAGGGAAAGCGACATGGTCAACACTCGGCTGGTCCAAAGACTTTGTTCTGGATATCTTTACGGACCAATCTTGGGCTTATCTGCTTGCCTTTGTCCCAATTCTGCCCATTTCGAATATTTAATCCACAATTTCCTACATAAAATCATAAAATTGCAATAACATGATTCTATATGGATTCACGATATAAATACGATAAAGTTGGGATAAAAACTCACACGTAACTAATAATCAAATTAAACTCTTTTACATGTGATTTATATCGATATAATTAATGCCATTTAAGCCCTATTTCGAAGGTAATTCGATATCAAAAATGTCATAAAGTTGATTTGCATAATGTCATAATCAATGATCTAAGATTGATTACCGTATCAGCTGAACAATTGCTTTAAGAGTTAGGTTTGAAGCTATTGGGTGTGTCTGCTGTTCAGTGGGACAAAACTGGTGCAACCTCTTTTGCACAAAATCTTGTCAATCAATAATGAGTCAAGTTTTGGCCAAGCAATTGAATTTGTGCTACTTGATGGCCAAATTATAGCAAACCAACTTTAACCGTCAGAGTACCGGGTCGGTTATACTACAACGGCGAGCAATGTCGTATCTCACGAGGAATTGGTCAAGTATCACAACCACTTTCGTATTTAGTTCAGGCTCACAAATATTGTTCAAGGTAATTATAACTAGAAAAAGATAAAATACTAACTTTAAAAGTAGGATAAAAGGAATAGCTAAATTATGGTCAGGAACACTCTTAACACCTTTTGATTCAACACATAACATTTATAAATGTACTTTGCGAGAGAGTGTGCAAACTAGAGTTTTAGGATTGCCATGCACGAACTAGTCGATTTATTCGCAGCCTGTTCCTTGGAAAAGTTATTCTAGCTAAGCCGTGAACTCGGTGGATGACGAGCATCTCATAGTTCTTAATCATATTAGGTCAATTAAATCCCATAGAGGGGACTGTTGAACCGAAAATAGGGTAACTAGGTTGTGGTATTAGCGCATATGGACCAGTTTAGGGGATTGCACCCAAAATATATTCATTAGAAACCATTGGTTGGTTGGTCGGTTTAAGCTCGTCCTTAGTGATTCAGTTTATCAAATTAATTCAAGCATTAAGATCAAATTTTAGGACACAACAATTTAAAAGATTTAATTTTTAAGCTCTACTCATCCCTAGATCATCGTTTAGGCATCAATTTCGTAGTTCAATCACATAATCTAGCTATAATAAAATTAGCTATTCATAATAATATAAATAAAAGCATAAGAATTCATGAAGAAATCAACAATAGACATGTTAAAAAGGTTGAAATAAAATTACCAAAAGAAACTGTTACAATCTGGACTCGAATCGTCACTTTGTTGTGTATCAATCGCAAAATAAAAAACATAATTTATTGTTGTTCTTGCAGAATTTGGAAGGGAAAAATAATAGATGTAACCTAAGGAAAAATAAAAACTGCTGTGGAGAAAAAAATAAAATCCTGATGCAAAAAATGTGTGTTTAAAATTTGACTAAGTGGCTTTTTATACCAATAGTCGGTTCCGTCTTATTTTCCGGAAATTCACCTTAATTTCGTCTCCAGGCTCAGTAGCGTCTCCCTCATTGCATTAAATGTCATTTGACTTTTCAACCCATAGGGTGATGAAGTTTGTAGAATTACAAACAAACAAGATAAAATACGGAATTATTATTGATCAAGTAAAAGTTACAAGTTGATTTCAATGTGGTGATCATGGGGTATTTATTACATCATACACCTCATGAACGATTAAATTCGATTACAAGCGGTTATAACATATTACAATAAAATAACCGTTTTTATATTAAACTAACTAAACTAATCAATGAAATTTCTTTGGTGTCTCTTGTCGGCCAAATTTCTTTGGTGTTCATCTTTGTCGAAAAAAAGCTTTGATATCTTCATATGATCGTGAGAGTGCACTCGGCATTCCCATCGACTTTTATCTTTGTAACACCCCTCTTCAAGTGTGGTGGTGGTACATGAGCGACTTGAACTCACCATTCCATAAGCTACTTGAAGTGCGGAACATCTTTGAAACTCCCAATTTGTCTAGTAGATAAGAGAAAATAGGTGCATCCAAGGCCTTGGTGAGGATGTCGGCTATTTGTTCTTTGTATTATTTGGAAGGAGTTTGATAAGTCTGATTTGACTTTGTCTCTCACAACATGACAGTCTATTTCAATATGTTTGGTTCTTTCATGAAAGGCGAGGATTGTGAACAATGTCCATTGCACTAGCATTGTCACAAAATAACACAGCAGGCAACTGAACTTGAATTTGTAAGTCCTGTAGTATATAGATAAGCCACTAAATTTTAGAAACTGCATTTGTCATGGCCCTGTACTCGACCTCGGATGAGCTTTGAAAGCAATTGTTGTTTGTTTTTTGCTTTCCAGGAGATTTGAGCATCTCTAGGAACATCATATAACATGATACTGATCTTTTAATTTCAGGACAACCAGCCCAATCACTATCTGTAAAACCCTTAAGTACAAGATTATTGTCTGCTGGGAAGAAGATTCCTTGGCCAGGATTGGTCTTCAAGTATCTTAACAGTCTATAAGATGCCTTAATATGGTTTTCAGTAGGAGTGTCCAAAAATTGACTTAGTTGTTGTCTTTGCAAAGGAATGTCAGTGCAGTAAAGGTGAGGTAAATTCATTTAGCCACTTAGAGATCTGTATGCGGTGTTATCTTAAAAGTGGTGAATCACCATGTTGTAAAGTCTGCTTGGACTCCATAGGTGTCTTAGCAGGTTTGGCTCCCAAAAATTCATATTCTTCTAGGAGGTTTCTTGATCAGTAGACCAACCAACAATGGGATCGGCGACTCTTGATCAATCCAATGAAAGCAAGCACCGTATATATATAAGGCATGCGAACCCACACAACCAAGAAGGTCCACAAGAACAAGGAAATCATGAACCTTTTATCAAGGAGGTGCTCATAATGTTCAATGAGACTCCACTTGTCTTTGAGTGATGTAATGAGTCTAGACAATCTCTCGATGAGACTATGCCGATTCATTAATGCCATTGATACGAGCTTAAAGAGCCTAAGACCTACAATCAAGCTATCAAGCATGATGAATAGAAGGAGACCATGAACAAAAAACTTGAAGCTTTACAAAAGACTCACACTTGGGAGATGGTTGATTTGCTCCCAGGCAAAAAACTAATAGGGTGCAAATGGGTGTACAAAATCGCACATAATCTGATGGATCGGTAGAGAGATACAAAGCAATATTAGTACCAAAGGCTACACTCGGACATATGGGATTGATTATCAAGAAACCTTTTCCCTCATTGTCAAGATTACTACGATCGAACCTTTACTTGCGACAATGAAACTAACAACTGGCATTTACATCAACTGGATGTTAACACTACTTTTCTACATGGGGATCCACATGAAAAAGTATACATGCAATTACCATCAGGTTGTGCATCAACTAAACCAAACCAAGTTTGCAAACTTACCAAATCACTATATGGTCTTAAACAAACCACCAGACAGTGGAATTGCAAGTTAACTGAATCATTGGAGGCTCAAGGATTCATTCAATCCAAACATGACCATAGTTTCACAAAAGGGTCAGGACAATCATTCATTGCCTTACGGTATACGTGGATGACATTATAGTTGCTAGCCCCAGTGAAGAGTTGATTCAGAAAGTTAAGGATATTTTGCATCAGCAGTTCATAATCAAAGATCTTGGAAAATTGAGATATTTCCTAGGCATTGAAGCTGCTAGATGTCCAAAAGGCATATCCATTTCACAAAGAAAATACACACTTAACCTCCTAGAAGAATATTAATTTTTGGGAGCCAAACCTGCTAAGAACCCTATGGAGTCCAAGCAGACTTTACAACATGGTGATTCACCACTTTTAGAAGATAACACTGCATACAGATCTCTAGTGGCTAAATTAAATTACCTCACATTTACCAGACCAGACCTTAAGATACTTGCAGTACAACAACTAAGTCAATTTCTGGACACTCCTACTGAAAACCATATGAAGGCATCATATAGACTGTTAAGATACTTGAAGGCATATGGTGCCTTCAAGTATCTTAACAGTCTATATGATGCCTTCATATGGTTTTCAGTAGAGTGTCCAGAAATTGACTTAGTTGTTGTACTTTACAAAAATGTCCAGTGCGGTAAATATGAGGTAATTTAATTTAGCCACTAGAGATCTGTATGCAGTGTTATCTTCTAAAAGTGGTGAATCACCATGTTGTAAAGTCTGCTTGGACTCCATAGGTTTCTTAGCGTTTGGCTCCCAAAATTCATATTCTTCTAGGAGGTTAAGTGTGTATTTTCTTTGTGAAATGGATATGCCTTTGAACATCTAGCGACTTCAATGCCTAGGAAATATATCAATTTTCCAAGATCTTTGATTATGAAGCTCACGATGCAAAATATCCTTAACTTTCTAAATCAACTCTTCACCTGGGCTAGCAACTATAATGTCATCCACGTATACCGTAAAGGCAATGAATGATTGTCCTGACCCTTTGTGAATAATGGTCATGTTTGGATTGAATGAATCCTTGAGCCTCCAATGATTCGATTAACTTGCAATTCCACCGCATGCAGTGGCTTGTTTAAGACCATATAGTGATTTGGTAAGTTTGCAAACTTGGTTTGGTTTAGTTGATGCACAAACTGATGGTAATTGCATGTATACTTTATCATGTGGATCCCCATGTAGAAAAGTAGTGTTGACATCCGATTGATGTAAATTCCAGTTGTTAGTTTCTATTGCTGCAAGTAAGGTTCTGACTGTAGTAATCTTGACAACAGGGGAAAAGGTTTCTTGATAATCAATCCCATATGTCTGAGTGTAGCCTTTTGGTACTAATCTTGCTTTGTATCTCTCTACTGATCCATCATGATTATGTTTGATTTTGTATACCCATTTGCACCCTATTGGTTTCTTGCCTGGAAGCAAATCAACTATCTCCCAAGTGTGATTCTTTTGTAAAGCTTCAAGTTTTTTGTTCTTGGTCACCTTCTATTCATCATGCTTGATAGCTTGATTGTAGGTCTTAGGCTCTTTAACTGCAACAATGGCATTAATGAATCTGGCATAGTCTCATCGAGAGATTGTCCGCATCATTACTTCACTCAAAGACAAGTGGAGTCTCATGAACATTATGAGCACCTCCTTGATAAAAGGTTCATGATTTCCTTGTTCTTGTGGACCTTCTTGCTTGTGTGGGTTCAAAATGTCTTTGGTGCTGGTGCGCGCTTTCATTGGATTGATCGATGAGTCGATCCCATTGTTCCCATTGTTGGTTGGTCAATCCGCTAATCGATTTGTATTAGGGAGAAAATCCCGAAAAGGACCGGTAATACAAATGGCTCATCAAAATGACGTTTTTGAAGAAGAGTCCTTGATGAAAGTTGTAGGGAGTTTTCTGAGAGCTTTCTAATGACGTTTGAATCATGATTTTGGAGGTCTACAACTCGAGATATGAATTTTAGAAGTTTAATATATAATTATATATAAATTCTCCATTGCTTGCATATTCTTGTAATGATGAGTAATGATGATAAGCTCGGATCGATCCGGCGCAATCGGATCGATCCGGCTCCTCAACATTGTCTATATAAGCGAGCCCGAGATGCGAGAAAGAAAAGCCCCTCTTTTCCCTTCATCTTTTCTTTCTTTTAAATTATGGAGGCCTATAATTATATAATTATGTAGTTATAATGCTGAAATTGTAATAACCCGACTGAATTATCTTTTAATATAATTTCAATTCCGTTCTTTCTTTTATGTTTATTTCATTTTATGCAATTAGTATAAATTAGTATAAATATATATATATATATATATATATATATATATATATATATATATATATATATATATATACGTATATTATATATATACTCTATATCTATATATATATATCTATATATATATCTATACGTATATCTATATATATGTAGTTATCTTTTACCGTTTGTTTTCTTTACGTTTTGTTATTTTAGTTGTTATTTTTAGTTAATATGAGTAGTTAAACTCAACATGGCGAATTATGTGAAAGCGGGTGAAATCAACCATCGGGAGAGCGAGATGGGAGTTGTGTCTGCGCGTAATTAAGCGTTAAGTATGATAAACTCATGTTTTAAAACCCGTTTTGATCATTTTAGCTTTGAATAAAATTGACAACTTTGTTCCGCGGTTACATCGAGGCTTATAAATGTATTTTGCGGTGAGATGTGAGATATGGATATCACTAATCATAGTCGGATTGTTAGATTGACAATCTAAGTGGCGGTCACGGACTATGCCTAAGTGAGATTACGTATTTTTACGAGATGTCGCGAAACATGTTTTAAAATCACTAAACCATAGTCTTAATCGTTAGATTGGCAACCTAAGTGATACGTTAAAATTATGTTTTGTGAGGTTTTCAGCGGCTTTTATTCCGGTCAACCATGTTAGGCGAGTTAGCTCTCTAAAGGGAGGGTTAATAAACCTAGTGTGGGGTTAAGTGAGGCTGCATTGGAATCTTAACGCAAGAATAAAGTTGACTCCCGTGAATATCATATAGGCCGAATCGAGATAAAACACACTCCTTATCAAGTTTTCTGTGGGAGATAACTTTGTTGGATCATGGCTAAGGCTATGCTTTTTAATCACCTAGTTAATCTCGTTAGAATAATCTTTACTTTTTGCATTAGTTATAATCACTCCTAAAACTTTGATACTTTAGACTAAGAACCACGTTAAGCTTTGGTACTCACAACCACATTTCTCTTGGGGCGACCTACTCGTACTCTGTAGCTATCTAACAATCGACACAGTACTCTGCCGATTAGAGATTTAGTTTACCTGATGATTGCGAGTCTTTATAAATGTATTTTTTTAGTGGGTGAATTTTTAGCTCATCAGAAAAATTGGCGCCGTTGCGAAAATGTGTGATATTGTTGTGATATCTTGTAAGTGAACCGAAGGCTTAGGCCTAAGATTTTTATTTTTATTTTATTTTTAGATAAAGTCTTGGGATCTTTGAAGTGAAGAATATGAATTTTTGGGAGCCAAACCTGCTAAGACACCTATGGAGTCCAAGCAGACTTTACAACATGGTGATTCACCATTTTTAGAAGATAACACTGCATACAGATCTCTAGTGGCTAAATTAATTTACCTCACCTTACCGCACTGACATTCCCTTTGCAGTACAACAACTAAGTCAATTTCTGGACACTCCTACTGAAAACCATATTAAGGCATCTTATAGATCGTTAAGATACTTGAAGACCAATCTGGCCAAGGAATCTTCTTCCCAAAGAGACAATAATCTTGTACTTAAGGGTTTTACTGATTGTGATTGGGTTGGTTGTCCTGAAACTAGAAGATCAAGATCATGTTATATGATGTTTCTAAGAGATGCTCAAATCTCCTGGAAAGCAAAAACAAACAACAATTGCTTTGAAATCTCATCCGAGGTCAATACAGGCCATGGCAAATGCGATTTCTAAAATTTAGTGGCTTATCTATATACTACAGACTTACAAATTCAAGTTCGATTACTCTTTGTGTTATTTTATGACAATGCTAGTGCAATGGACATTGCTCACAATCCTGTCTTTCATGAAAGAACCAAACATATTGAAATATACTGTCATGTTGTGAGAGACAAAGTCAAATCAGGACTTATCAAACTCCTTCCAGTCAATACAAAAGAACAAATAGCTGACATCCTCACCAAGGCCTTGGATGCACCTATTTTCTCTTATCTACTAGACAAATTGGGAGTTTCAAAGATGTTCTAGACTTCAAGTAGCTTATGGGAATGGTGAGTGCAAGCTGTTCATGTACCACTCACAGCTTGATGAGGGGTGTTACAGTATAAAAGCTGATGGGAATGCTGAGTGCACTCTGCTGATCATATGAAGATATCAATGACCTTCTCCGACGAAGATGAACACCAAAGAACTGGCTGACAAGAGACACCAAAGCGACTCTTGATTAGTTTAGTTAGTTTAATATAAAAAACGGTTATTTTATTGTAATATGTTATAACCGTTTGTAACTGAATTCTAACTGGTTCATGAGGTGTATAATGTAATAAATACCCCATGATCAGACACGTTGAAATCAACTTGTAACTTTTACTTGATCAATAATAATTCCGTATTTTATTTTGTTTGTTTGTAATTCTACAAACTTCATCACCCTATGGGTTGAAAAGTCAAATGACATTTAATGCAATGAGGGGAGACGCGCTGGAGCCTGGAGATGAAATTAAGGTGAATTTCCGGAAAAATAAGACGGAACCGACTATTGGTATAAAAAGCCACTTAGGTCAAATTTTAAACACACATTTTTGCATCGATTTTATTTTTTCTCCACAATGAGCTTTTATTTTTCCTTAGGTTACATCTATTATTTTTCCTTCCAAATTCTGCAAACAACAACAATAAATTATGTTTTTATTTTGCGATTGATACACAACAAAATGACGATTCGAGTCCAAATTGTAACAGATTTCTTTTGGTAATTTTATTTCAACCTTTTATCATGTCTATTGTTGATTTCTTCATGAATTCTTGTGCTTTTATTTCTATTATTATGAATAGCTAGATTATGTGATTGAACTACGAAATTGATGCATAAACGATGATCTAGGGATGAGTAGAGCTTAAAAATTAAATCTTTTAAATTGTTGTGTCCTAAAATTTGATCTTAATGCTTGAATTAATTTGATCAACTGAATCACTAAGGACGAGCTTAAACCGACCAACCAACCAATGGTTTCTAATGAATATGTTTTGGGTGCAATCCCCTAACTGGTCCATATGCGCTAATACCACAACCTAGTTACCCTATATTCGGTTCAACAGTCCCCTCTATGGGATTCAATTGACCTAATATGATTAAGAACTATGAGATGCTCGTCATCCACCGAGTTCACGGCTTAGCTAGAATAACCTTTCCAAGGAACAGGCTGCGAATAAATCGACTAGTTCGTGCATGGAAATCCTAAAACTCTAGTTTGCACACTCCCTCGCAAAGTACATTTATAAATGTTATGTGTTGAATCAAAAAGGTGTTAAGAGTAGTGTTCCTGACCATAATTTAGCTATTCCTTTTATCCTACTTTTAAAGTTAGTATTTTATCTTTTTCTAGTTATAATTACCTTGAACAATATTTGTGAGCCTGAACTAAATACGAAAGTGGTTGTGATACTTGACCAATTCCTCGCGAGATACAACATTGCTCGCCGTTGTAGTATAACCGACCCGGTACTCTGACGGTTAAAGTTGGTTTGCTATAATTTGGCCATCAAGTAGCACAAATTCAATTGCTTGGCCAAAACTTGACTCATTATTGATTGACAAGATTTTGTGCAAAAGAGGTTGCACCATATTGTCCCACTAAACAAAGAGACACACCCAATAGCTTCACACCTAACTCTTAAAGCAATTGTTCAAATTGACACGGTAATCAATCTTAGATCATTGATTATGACATTATGCAAATCAACTTTATGACATTTTGATATCGAATTACCTTCAAATAGGGCTTAAATGGCATTAATTATATCGATATAAATCACATGTAAAAGAGTTTAATTTGATTATTAGTTATGTGTGAGTTTTATCCCAACTTTATCGTATTTATATCGTGAATCCATATAAAATCATGTTATTGCAATTTTTATGATTTTATGTAGGAAATTGTGGATTAAATATTCGAAATGAGGCGAGGATTGGGACACAGGTGCAAGCGAGATAAGCCCAAGATTGGTCCAGAAAGATATCCAGAACAAGCTGCTGGACCAGGCTGAGTGTTGACCATGTCGCTTTCCCTAGGGCACCCTCGGTAAAGCGCACCGCCCAAAATATAAAAAGGGCAGTTTAGTCCACTTGGAGTCTAGGGCAGCTAATTATGTATAATTAGGATTTTTTTTAGGAGAAAAACCATTCCATTAATTAATATCCGCCGAACAAGCTAAAATTACATTCAAAGGGGAGAGCCCCAAGAAACACTTCCTACTAACTCCAACCCTTTTTTAGCCAGCAGATGTGCGGAAAATTTCCGTTAATGCTTAAAAAGGAGAAAATAAAGAGAAACATGCTAAAAAGCTACGACAATCTTCGACAATATTTCCCAAGTCCGATAAATCTTGCATCTCTGCATTCATCTTCCGGCACACAGAAGAGGCGTTTGGTACAATGATCACTTTGAAGAAGCCCTATTGAATCGACGGAAAAATCGCATGATACACCGTTAAAGCTTCTCCTACTCCAACATCATAGTGTCCTTCCAACTTTCTTGAGAATGATTGGATAATAATGTCATTCCTATCACGAACTAATCCTCCAATTGATGTTGAACTTCCACTAAAAGCCGCGTCGATGTTGAATTTAACCACGTCATCACAAGGGGGAGCCCATACAGTCGGGTGGGGCTTCTCCGATTGGTAGAGTATATTTTTTGTAACAACAACGAAATTCTCTATTGCCTCCGATTCAGCCCAGCGGATGATACTAGCAGCATCATCGGTGCGCTCACCTTCAAAGATAATAGAGCATCTATTAATTTTTCCAGATATGCCATAAAACGTTGATAATGAAAGACACATGGAGCTCAGTTTCCTTTTTCTGCAAGACGTCAAAAAAATCTGCCATTGAAACAACTCAGAGTTGCAACCAAAAATCCCCCATCGGGAGTACTTCAGCTTTTGTATGCTTTTACAATTGGTGAATCATCATAAAGGAAGTGACTAGGAGAATCGTCTTGTTTTTTCTAGGTAATATTGTTGATCGTTTCTTCTACATTTTATGAATTTGTCATTGGTTTGTAAATCCAAGTATGCTGGGCTAATTTATTTGTATATTGAATCGTACCATGTTAATATGAACCGTATCATAGTTAATTTTATATTGAATCATACATGGAGATGCCCGTATTCGGGGGGAAAACTTCGCCTTGGTTGGTTTCCCAACGGTCTAAATCAGGAAAACGTCGAATTGATTTATTTTCCCTGATCCGAACTGTCTCCGGTTACTTCTATTTTCTGGTGTTAATTTACGCATGTCTAGAACTTGATATCTTCTTTGCATGTTACAATCGTAAATTTTTCTTGAAGGAACTTAGGTTGAAGAGAGGGGGCCGAGTGCCCTTACTCATATGATGCATCCGCCTTGGTAATCGATAATGATAAGTGGTTGATTTGTTAATATATTAAGGATACAATAAATAAATAAAAAGTACTACATCCGTCCCAAAATGTAAATCCGCTTTATGACTTTTCACACATATTAATAAAGTGGTTAAATGTAATTAATTATAGTGGTAAAAGTCTAGAATACTCTTTGACTCTCATTAATGTAATTGTTGTAGAATAAGTTGATGTATAATAAATTAGGGGTAAAAGGAAGAAAAATGTAATAAATGCACAATTGGTATTCTAAATGAACTTGTATTATGGGACAAATTCAAAAGGTTTAACGCACTTACATTTTGGGACAGATGTAGTAATAAATTCTGCATTTGAAATGTAATGACTTATATTTTTAAACAAAACTAAATAAATAGAGTGATTTATATTTTAAGACGGAACGAGTAAAATCTTTGAAATTACCGTCATGAATAGGTCAATGATGCATCTGGGTGAGAGAGGATCTATGTTTTGCGAGGAAACTGACAGACACAAAGGTGTCAAAGGCATTAAATAATTTTTGGGTAAATGCATTAAACAGTCAATGTGTCGAAAAAGCACAATTTCTTTTTTTGAACAACGAAAAAGCTTAATTTGAAGATTCATAATTTTTTGTTTTATATATATATATACTACCTCCGTCCTGAAATATAAAGCATCCTAAAATTTTCATGCAGATTAAGGAAGTAGCTGAATGCTATATTTTTAAAAGTTAATGTCTAAAATACTCATTAACTATAATTAATATAATAGTTATTAAGTAATGAAAAGTGATTAGATTCATAATAAATTAGAGGTAAGATAGAGAAATAAACGATATGTGTTGCATTGGTAATGTGGATCGACTATATTGTGGGACAAATCTAAGAGTGTATGATGATTTATATATCTGAACGGAGGTAGTATACACTAATTAATAAATCCCTTAACTATTTCAAGATGGAATTTCTTGTTGACTATTTCCAGCCGATCGAGGAAATATTTGAAGATTCATACGGTGTATACACATATTGTTGTTAGTATTTATACACATGCATGTCCCTAGAAAGACCATAGAATTAATTGAGCATTTGTAATAAGCGAATCAGTTTAATTAACCATCAAACGATGACAAATCTTTCTCAAGGAGTTGTATTCATCATCTTGCTAATTGTTTGGACAAGTGTGCCAAATTATAATTTTGCTAGCTTATCTTTGGGTCCCTTGACCTGCTTTCGAGGTGAGTATCAATTACAAATGCATTTGAGTCTACTCGTGTTGATACTATATAGGATTTAAGCTCGATTCAATAAAAAAAACTTGAGGCTCAAAACTTGATCTTGTCATTAAAAGGAAAGATCAAACTCGACTCATTTAATAATCGGCCCAATTTTTCAGTTTGTTTTTCTTCTTCAAAATTCATTCATTTTTTATTTAAATGTCAATGTCGAGCTCTACTCATTTATTCAAAAATACTGGCTACTCTTACGTTCTTATTTAATTGTCGTAGTTGTTAAAAATAAAAATTCCTTTTTATTTGTCTTAGTTACATTTTTTGTTTTTTTTTTTTTGAAAATGTCTTAGTTACATTTCCAATTTATTATATTTTTTTACATCTACCCTTAAAGGAAGGGAGATTGAGAACAACACTGCATTAACCATGTATATTCAAGGGTGTTATTGTTTTGATGTTAAGTCAAAGTATTAACCACTCTCCTTAATATATGTGTGCTAAATATGAACGGAGAGTGTAATATTTTATCAATATAATTATTTTAATTTGAAGCTTCATATCGCTCGATTAATTATTTAGCTCAATTCGAGATCAAACTCGGAAAACTTGAATCGTATCAAACTCCTTTTGAAAATTCATCTCCATGGTTTGAAAAAAGAGGGTTACTAATTCACATATACTCCCTCCGTTTCTAATTATATGTCACGTTTGAGAATAACATACAGAAAATGAGTAGTCCAAAAAAAAACTTGGAAAGTGTAGTGTGTGTGTGTGTATATATATATATATAATGGCCGGCCCACCTATAAGCGGGTCAGGCGACCGACGTAATCTCACCATCAGGGCGAGGCCCAACGACATGTTTTACTTTTAAAAAAATCGTGTAGACTAAATCTCAATCAACCCAATATAATGTGTTGACAAAAAAAATTATTACTGAAATGATTTGTATAATATGTGATACTTTAAAAAAAAAAAATTAAAGGTCACAATGTCACAATAGAACACATATAATTCAATTGGAAAGTAGAAAGATATATAAAAGATGTGCGTTACAAGTGGAAAAAAAAATAGATTTATGGTTTGTTTTAATTTTTTATTATATATCTATCCAACCGACAAAAGACCCGTTCAACCGATCTGTCTTAGGCCTCCTTTGCATATATAGGCTGCCCTATATATATATATATATATATATATATATATATATATATATATATATATATATATATATATATATGTTGATACATACATCAGTTATGCAGTAATTTATCTATCTTAACATAGTTGTGGTGCATGGTAGTTACGGTTTAAAATCCACAGTTACCAAATTAAGTAGAAAATGTTATAATTAAACATTACTGACTATGAATTATACTCTGACAGTTGAAGCAATGCCGTGCAGTGGAGAGGCTTGTCCTAAGGGAGTAGATACATGTGGAGATGGATGCACTTGCAATCTGACTATGGATGAAGATGGTAATCTTGGTTCCAGTTGCGATCCAGAATAATAGAGCTATATATATATATATATATATATATATATATATATATATATATATATATATATATATATAGCCAAGACGAGTACTATTAACACGTTGGGCTCAAACTCTCGCTCACTCGCCTCCCTAAAATTTGATCACCTTCTTCTTCTTCTGCATTACTGTTATCCTCCTCTTCTTCTGCATTAACTGTTCCTCCATCTCTTTGTCTTTCTCATAGAGAGAGGATTAATCTTCAATATTCCGTAGAATATATGTCTCAATACTACTGTATGTTCTAGTTGTCCTTTTACTCTTTGCCTTTTGAATTCTAGCTAGCTACTATGCAAGCTAGTTGCTGTCATATTTACATTGTGTTTCTTTTTATCTTTTCATGTATTTCACAAGTTTGCGTTGTTCGATATATCATGTGGAATTAAATTAATAAGCAGAAGGTTTGATTGTGGTTCTATACCTTGCATTTTACTGTTCTCTGTTAGATATTTATTCATACATTAAATAATTTGTTATTGTTTACATTCGGTTTGACGTAATAAAACGGGTCGCTAGAAAGCCGAATTCATGCATCTGTGAAGTGATGCTTTGAAGGAAATGATTTTAATTCCCTGATCATTTATATCACTACTAAAAACTACCTTTTGCCGCAAAGGAAAAGTGCCACTAAAACCTAAAAAATATCACTATAGACCTATTGCCACGTCCTAAAGCTTTTATGTCACCCATGACAAGCAACTATATGGCAAAAACCTTTTGCAAACTTAGTTGCCACACCGCGGCAATAACTTAAAACCTATTGCCACGGTAAGAAATGCCACATATATAGAAAAAATATATATTAAATGAAGAAAAGAAAATTATTTATTTCTTGCCACGCTTTTATTTGTTGCCACAAAAAACAATTAATTTAGCAAAAAAAAAAAAAATCGTTTCTACCGCCCCGCTCTGCCCCCTTGCCTCACCTCGGCTCCGCCTTTGCCCTACCCCTACCCCTACCCCTACCCGTACGCCTACCCCTATCCCGGCCCTACCCGGCCCTACCCAATCTCCCACCCACAACTCCCACACGTACCCCCGCTTCATATTCCCTCTAAGCCCGACCTTTATCAGCATTTGAATTCTAGCTAGCTACTATGCAAGCTAGCTGCTGTCATATTTACATTGTGTTTCTTTTTATCTTTTCATGTATTTCACAAGTTTGCGTTGTTCGATATATCATGTGGAATTAAATTAATAAGCGGAAGGTTTGATTGTGGTTCTATACCTTGCATTTCTTGTTCTCTGTTAGATATTTATTCATACATTAAATAATTTGTTATTGTTTACATTCGGTTTGGCGTAATAAAACGGGTCGTTGTGAAAGCCGAATTCATGCATCTCAGAAGTGATGTTTGAAGGAAATGATTTTTAATTCCCGATCATTTATATCACTACTAAAAAAAACTACCTTTTGCCGCAAAGGAAAAGTGCCACTAAAACCTTAAAAAATATCACTATAGACCTATTGCCACGTCTAAAGCTTTTATGTCACCCATGACAAGCAACTATATGGCAAAAACCTTTTGCAAACTGGTTTTACACACCGCTGCAATAACTTAAAACCTATTGCCACGGTAAGAAATGCCACATATATAGAAAAAATATATATTAAATGAAGAAAAGAAAATTATTTATTTCTTGCCAAGCTTTTATTCGTTGCCACAAAAAAAAAAACAATTAATTTAGCAAAAAAAAAGAGCAAAAAATAGTTTATGCGCCCCTGCCCCGCCCCTGCCCCCACCTCGGCTCACCTTTGCCCCTACCCACCCCTACCCCTACCCCTACCCCTACCCCTACCCTCGCCTCTACTCAATCTCCCACCCACACTCCCACACGTACCCCCGCTTCATATTCCCACTAAGCCCGACCTTTATCAGCATTTTAAGTAACCAAATGTCTTTTTTCATAACCACGTATTTGCCAATATTCACATAACCAAAATCAAACACTAAAAAAAAAAAAAAAAAAAAAAATCAATGGTGGAACTTCATTGCAACTCTATTTAAACAGGTGAACTTATGTAAGTTGTATCATCAGGTGAACTTGATTGCAACTCTTCTGACGATGCTGGATCTCGTCTAATTAATAATCCGGGTCTATTATCCTTGTGACAATGATCTTTAATCCAAAGAACCTAAATCGTGTTAGAGGGGGATGTTTTTTGGGTGTCTTTTTAGACAAAGCTCGTGAGTTATTTCTCTCATGTTGCCTACGTATCCAATGACTGTCTTGGAATCAAGTCTCCGTAGTTCGTTAGGGTTGTCTATATATGGGACGATTTATCCCTTTCCTTGTCCTGCAAGGATTTACATTATATTATTATTAATATTATTTCCCTAAGAATATGCACGCATAGACCCCTATGATTTAGAGATAATTATAGATATATTTAAATCTCAGGATTAGAGTCTTAATGACTAATGATTCTTTCCTTATTTATCTTTAGCTATCTAGCACGTGGAATAACAACCGGGTTGCTCATAAGCGTCCCGCCTCGAGCCCCTCGAGGCCACTATGGCCGAACTGGGCAGCTCCTCTTCACCAGGCCTTAGCCGACCAGGGGTGGCTGGAGGAGGATCTTTTGCCAATCTCCCACCTGGGTTAGGGACTTACGCTTATGTATGTCTTTGGGGCTCCTGCCCTTAATGCCTTACTTTTTAGAGGCCAGTCAATTATTATACGACTTAACATGATGACATGTGGCGTAGTTCGGGTCGGCTATCATCATCTTCAAATCATTCCTATTAAATAACCTCAAGCAATGATTTTCATCATCACTATACCTCTACTTTAAATTCCTCTTCCCCAGTTGTATCAAATTTGAAGTATTCCTCGATAGACAGATCCGAACACACCGAGCCCTATTGCATTAGATGTGCAGAATTTGTTCATTTATCATCATCATCAACACCTTTTGCATAAGAAGCACAAGAAAATACCACCTCTTACAATAAATCGGCAAAAGAGAAATGCATTAGATTTCATGAATCAGCGCCTCAAACAAAAGAAAACTCAACATTTGATGGCGTGAGTAGGTTCCCTTCATAACTGTGTTCCTACAAGAAAACATATGTCGTCTTTAACTTCACTATGAGAGATTACTTCAAGAATCAAATTTGTGAAAATGTTGAAAAGTTGAACTCAAGCATCAAACAACATTATGATGATCAAGCTTAAATATACACATTTATGATCTTTACGCAACCGAGGAGTAATCAAATTGCCTAAAGCACGTGATCGAGAATGAATGTCTATCACACACAAATCACACTCTTGGAGCAAACATTGCTTGCTCTGTCCCGGGCCCCGACCCCGACCCCGACCCCCCTTTTCAAAGTTCATTATTATAGTGAATTGTTGTTTACATAATTAAACAACCTTGATAGTGTCATCAGGCATTTTGACAAGAAACACACAACCTTGTATAATGAGACCTACACAAGTCTTTCAGTGAACATACTTCAGCATGCGTATGATTATCACATGAATTATGCCACCGACTGCAAAATAACATTGATCAATGGGCCTACGACACAATATGCTAGAGGACAAGACACGTCCCCGCACCTACTATCTCCTAGTCACAAACATTAACTCCCCGATCCCGGACACTAAGTCCATATCCGCGAAAGAAACGTTCGGCACATATAATATTAAATAAATCAATATTATATGTAAGCCTATGCTACGTCGTACCGAGTTTAGCATTAATGAAAGCTAAAAGACTCGGGTAATTTTTTTTTTTGAAACAACGAGAATGGAAATACAACATTTAAAGATAGAAAGATAACTAAAACAACCACAACCATCTTACAATCGTACGATGTTTAAAAGAAAAACAACAACGTTATCTTACAAGAGTTTTCAAAGAAAAGTACAATAAGTCTTACAGAAGTAAAACAACATAGTCTTGTACAGCTCAAAGAAAGATAATAAAAGTATCAACACAACGTCCTCAAAGATCGTCCTCAAAATCTTAATCGATTTCTTGATCCACCTATTCATCTTCTCATTCCCCAAACACACAAAACAAATACGTACTCAAGGTAAGTACAAAAGTACTTAGTAAAAAACAGAAGCTATTGTATTAAACAAGTATACAAAGTATTCATTATGATTATTAAATTAACTTTATAAAGCCGACTCAATCTAGGGTTCATTTTATGCTCATCAACATCTCATGACTAAACGTTTCTAACTTAACTTATCTTTGTTACACCCGCATTCAAGAGCACTACGCATGGTGTATATCCACCATGAGATATTGTTTGCAACCTAACAATGGATCACACTGATAGCTACGGGTTTAACCTAATAGTGCTCGCGTTCGGTGAAGTCCCTCTACCATTCAGCCGTTTATAGGCCAATAGAGTTATTCACTTTTCTCGACCGCCCACACGCGTGATATAGCCTTGTGCCTAACCAAGAATGGCATGGTATTTAGTCTTTTACTAAACAATTATGTATTTAATGTCCATTAACTAACCACCTATGTCTTTTCAAGGCAAAACTCACCGTAACCAACTCTACTCCCTCACTTAAATCATCTAGACACAACGTCTTATCACATACACAGACGTTGGAGGATACTGATCCACCAAAGCACAAGTCTATCATGCCCTTCCGACGGTCCCGAACTTCAATTCCCTTTAAGAGTACATTTGGTACCGGAACTAAACGCATCAGAAACTCATTCAAGGCTTGTTCATGATCATTTAGTGTTGTTAGATCAAGAATCAACACTTAAAACTCAACACATAGTTCAAAACATCATTTTTCCCAAAAACAGGGTCAATGCGTGCCCATTCACCGGTTCAGAGACTTCCTGTTTGATCTTGTTCAACCAATGCGTGCACATTGCCTGTACCGAAAAAGTATCCTGAACCAACCTGAAGCAGGTATACGTGCGCACTCCCTGGAATGCGTATGCATTCAATATGCTAGAACCATCCTGCTCAACTCTAAACCAGCAATGCGTACGCATTGTACTTGTAAAAGCCCTAAACATGATTTTCAACACTTTTCTCGATTCTACAACTTTTCCAGACATGTTCATCATCAATTTAACAGTAAAACAGCAACAAATATAACCCTTTAACGCCCCATTACATAGCACATTGGTTCAAACATCAAAACACATGAAATCTTGCATCAAAACAACTCCAAACTCACAACCAAACCTTGTAACACTTGAATTAACACAATAGGAATATCTCTTACTTGCTTCAAACACACAACACAACAAACTTGAAGAAAGACTGCAGCAACACCTTCAACTCCAACTAAAACCCTCGAAGAAACTTGATGAACATTGTATCAAAACGATCCTCGTTTCCTCACGATTCCGATGTCCTGCTTGAATCTGAAAACCGTCAAGAAACCACTTAAAATTCTGAAGGGGAAATCTTGCTCTTTTATTTTGCTCTCAAAGCCTTGCAGGAAAAGTGTTTTCAAAGTTCTGATAACTTACACCAAATAGTGGGAGGTTTATTTCCAAATAAAACCTCTCCCCACTATTTACTCCACTAAACCTTTAATTATCCCTTAATTGCAAATTAGCCTCCAACTATTTACATCTCTCTCTCTCTCTCTCTCTCTCTCTCTCTCTCTCTCTATATATATATATATATATATATATATATATATATATATATATATATATATATATATATATATATATATATATATTAAACTATATACATAAATACAATTATATTTTCTTTATTCTATAAAATAGAATGAATCTAATATTTCATTTTTAAAAAAATGACACTTCATTATTTCGAAAATCGGAATATTACACCTTAATACTTAAAAGGTATCTGGATAACACCTATTCGGTTGTGACAAAAGGAACATAAACAAATGAAATCCAATTGCAACTCTTTGACAGACGTGCACGATGCAGAGAGCAAGATAACAACTGAATCTATCGGCTATCGATTTCAAGTTAAGCTGCCATTTGACTCCAGTAGCAGCCAACATACCATTTATGGACCGCAGAATTGAAAATGATGACACAACCCTCACACAGAAAATTCCAAGAAACAAAGAAGAAACAGGCATGGGCTAATGAAGCAAAGTTATTCGTATATATTTAGTATTAATAAATACTAATTTAGTATATATACTGTATTAATTATTTTCTAGCTCTAGAATGTTCTATACGGACCTATATATATTGTATTCTTTACAATTGTAATTAATTCAATACACAATTCACATTCTATTATGGTATCAGAGCAAGGTTCGATCTAGCATCGTGTTCTCCCAAAACCCTTTTTTTTCCTTTCCTTCGTCTCCTTCATTTCTCAAGCCGCCACCCTGTTCTCTCCCTTCATCCTCTCCGGCGAGCTTCCATGGCTGACACACCCATTGTCTTCAACTCTTCCACGCAAACTCCGATCAAACTCGACCCCTCAAACTATAGCATCTGGAAAATTCAGATTGAAAGTCTTCTTTATGGCTATGATCTTATGGGTTATATTGATGGCTCTACACCTGCTCCGGCGAAAACAATTCAAGGTGAAACAGCCGCTAAACCCAACCCTGAATACCTCAAATGGAAACGGCAGGATAGTCTAATTTTGCATCTGTTGATAGCGTCCTGCACCTCTCATGTTGTGGCGTTCCTTCGCAGCGCCGCCTCGTCGAAGGCTGCGTGGGATATTCTCCAAAACACATATGCAAAGTCGTCCAGGGGTCATATTCGAACCATCCGACAAAATCTGAAAGCAATTCATAAAGGTAACCAAACTGTCACTGAATATATGTTTGCAATAAAAAATAAAGCTGATGAATTGGCATTGCTTGATAAGCCCATTGATGAGGATGAATTGATTGAAATCATTCTGGACAATCTGGGGCCTGACTATGGTGAATTCGCTCGGGCAATTGCGATTCGTGAAACTCCGATATCATTTGAGGAACTCCATGAAAAGCTTGTCAACTACAATCCTCCAACCGGAATTGGGTCCCTTTCTCCACCTTTCGCTCCTGCTTCAGCCCATTTCAGCGCCGGCAGACCCTCCTATCAGCAAGGGTATCGGCCTCCGTCCTCTCCAGGCCCATGGCGTCCCACCCAGCAGCCACGCCATCTTCCGCGGCCCCAGCCGCACCCTTCATCCTACCGCCATCGCCAGCCCATCTTCAACTTCTCGGCGAGCCTCCTACACTCCTAAGCCTTATGGAGGTAAGTGCCAACTCAGTAAAGTTCACGGTCATGCGGCCAGATTTTGTCCTTCTTTCGAGTTTACCCGAACCCGAATGGCCCTCGTCTAGAGAATTCGACCAGGCCGCAAGCTCACATCACTACTGCTCCCGAGCCGGCCACCTCCTCCCCACAATGGCTTTTGGATAGTGGAGCCACTCATCATGTCACGAATGATCTTGAAAATCTGTCCCGTCACACACCATATCCTGGCACTGACGATATAATGGTCGGTGATGGTAAGTGATGACGGAAAAATTCACCGTTATTTTTATAACTTTTCAACCCATTTCTGATATCATTTCGAGTATTTTTATATCAGTTCGAGTCATTAATTCCTATGTTTCATCTAAATATGTTAGTAGTAGTTATTATATAAAATATCGTATTTTTATCGTGTTTTTACTAGTTTTTGTACCGGTTTAGTAACCGGAGTGTCGTATCGGATTTACGTTTGGTATTTTGGTGGTTCATTGCAGGATTGTACATTGACCAAGATCCTACGTAACGACATGTTTTGAGCTCTAAAAGAGGTGTTTAGAGGGTTAGAAGAAGGTGCCACAAGCTTACGAGTTCAAAAGGGTCGTTTTTCCTAAGTACTTGAATCGTTACATATTTTCGACGGAGATTTGACCCAGCTTAGAGGCATTTTCACGGGATGACTTCTGAATGAAAGTTGTAGATCTTCACATAAGCTTTCCAACGCACTTTGAATTACATCAATTGGAGGTCTACAACTCAAGTTATGGTCAATTGACTAATCAATTCGGATTAGTAGAAATCCCGAAATATCTTCGTAATACGAATGGCTCATCAAAACGACGTTTTCTGAAGAAGTTTTCTTAATAAAGTTGTAGATCTTCAAGAAAGCTTTCCAATGGATTTTGAATCAAGTCAATCGGATTTCTACAACTCAAATGGTGGTCAAGTGGCTAATTGATTTGTATTAGGGAAAATGTCGTAAAACGACACGTAATGGGAATGGCCCATCAAAAAGGCGTTTTCTGAAGAAGAGTCCTTCATGAAAGTTGAAGAGTTTTCCGAGATCTTATTTATGACATTTGGATCATAATTTTTGGAGGTCTACAACTCGAGATATGAATTTTAGAAGTTTAATATATAAATTTCTCCGCTGCATGTGATCAGTAATGATTAGTAATGATAATAAGTTCGGATCAATCCGGCACCAATCCGGATCGATCCGGCCTCAACATTTCCTATATATATCAGAGCATCAGCAGCAGCCCCCTTTGCCCCTCTCTTCTCCCATTTCTCTTCTTCTCCTTCTTCTTTCTTTTATTACGGAGGGGCCTATATATATGTAATATATGTAGTTATAATGTCGGTGTAATAACCCGACTAGTTATCGTTTTAATATAATTTCAATTCCGTTCTTTCTTTTATGTTTATTTCATTTTATGCAATTAGTATATATATATATATATATATATATATATATATATATATATATATATATATATATATATATATATCTATATATACATCTATTCGTATATCTATATAAATTTGTAGTTATCTTTTTCGTTTTGTTTTCTTTCGTTTTGTTATTTTCGTTGTTATTTTCGTTAATATGAGTAGTTAAACTCAACATAGCCGAATTATGTGAAAACGGGTAAAAATTAACCCTCGGGAGACGAGATGGGAGTTGTGTCGTGCTTAAATTAAACGTTCGTATGATAAACTCATGTTTTAAACTTGTTTTGATCATTTTAATAGCTTTGAATAAAATTGACAACTTTGTTCACGGTTACATCGAGCTTATAAATATATTTTACGGTGAGATGTGAGATATGGATATCACTAATCATAGTCTGATTGTTAGATTGACAATCTAAGTGATAGATCCGGACTATGCCTAAGTGAGATTCTTATTTTTACGAGGTGAATAAAACATGTATTAGAATCACTAAACCATAGTCTTAATCGTTAGATTGGCAACCTAAGTGACACGTTAAAACTATGTTTTTACGTGAGGTTTTTCAGTGCTTTTTATTACGGTCAACCATGTTAGCGAGTTAGCTCTCACAAGGGAGGGTTAATAAACCTAGTGTGGGGTTAAGTGAGAGTATTTCGAGATCTTAACGCAAGAATAAAGAGTTGACACCCGTGAATGTCATATGAACCGAATCGAGATAAAACACACTCCTTATCAAGTTTTTCTGTGGGGAGATAACTTTGTTGGATCATGGCTCGGCTATGCTTTTTAATCACCTAGTTAATCTCGTTAGTTAAAATTTATTTTTCGCATTAGTATAAACACTCCACTTAAAACTTTGATCGCTTAGACTAAGAATCACGTTAAGCTTTGGTACTCACAACCACATTTCTCTTGGGACGACCTCGTACTCACTGTAGCTATCCTAGCAATCGACTTGGTACTCTGCCGCCAGAGTTAGTTTACCCACGATTCAGAGTCTTTATAAATGTATTTTAGTGGGTGAATTTTTCGCTCATAAAATTGGCGGCGCCGTTGCCGGGACCAATATTTTAGTGGGTGTATTTTTCTCTCATCAAAAATTGGCGCCGTTGCCGGGAAATGTGTGATATTGTTGTGATATCTTGTAAGTGAACCGAAGGCTTGGGCCTAGGTTTTTATTTTCTTTGTTTTATTTAGATGTCGATAAGAGCTATGGATCTTTGAAGTGATATTGTCCTGAACTCGGTTTGAATACGACTTTGGTACTTAGCCTCTTGGCGGGTGATATCTTGTAAGTCCGGCTAAAATCGGGATTAGGGCCTTCGGCTACCATAACTTTTTGAGGGTCTAAATATCGTGTGTTTAAAAAAAACGAAAAAAAAACGAAAAAAAAAAGAAAAAAATATATTGTTTTATTGTTGTTTTCTGAAATCTTGCAGTTTGAACTTAAATGGATCAATATTTCAATCAATATTACTCACCTGAACAACAATAACCCTACCAACCTTATCAACAACAGTTCGTGTCTGAGCCTCAATATCAACAGCAAAATAACCAAGGTTCATGGGATTATAAGTGCTCTAATGCATATCAGGATCAGAATTTTGGTTATTCGAGTTATGAGCCACAATATTACGAGGGTTCTACGAACCCTAGTGCTTATCAGGATTACGGTGTTCATACTCAACATGTTGATAGCTTCAACCATATTCAGCCACCTGATCAATGTCTGAATTGGCAAGAGAACTGCTACTCACCTCCGATGGATCAAAGTCAATACGATCGCTTTCCCTCATGCCACAAGAAAGACTTCACCGACAATCAAATGAAACAACTAGAACGATTGAACCAGAGCCTGGAAGAAGCGATTTGTTGGACATGCAGGGAGTTCAAGGTAAATCACCGACTCCGCCATAAGAAATCTTCAAGACAAGGTGGGGCAATTGATTGAATTAGTGAGGTATGTGAAAGAGGCAGAGACATGTAAGGTGGTTAGGGATGATGATGAGGTTATCACTGAAGAAGTTCAGGTTGAGAATAAGGTTGAAAATTCAGTTTGCAAAGAAAAAGTGCAAGATTTGGAGATGACAGAGTTAGAGGAGCGAGAGATTGATTGGCCATCTTTAGTAAAGCCACTGGGAGAGTTGGTAATATTTGATATGACAGTCCCGGATTACTATATTCGTCCACTCTGTGAGGATGAATTTTCTGCGATTCAGTTCATATACTCCCCAATGGATGAGCTTTATGGTGATTTTCAAAAGAAGATGGTCCGACAGTCTGATAAAAGAAGATTTTCTGGCTGGGGGGAGATAACATCGAGGGCCAAACGAGGTATGTTTCTAGACAATTTAATTTCTTTGGTTCTCGCATTGTTAATTTTTCTTAAGCTATTGATCTTCTTAAGTTCTGATTTTGGTTGATAACTTGTAAATACTAATTTAGTCGAGCAAACGACGTTAAACAAAAGCGCTACCGGGAGGCAGCCCGTTAAATAATAATTTGAATAAGCCTAGTCTTAAGGAAATGTAGAATCTGTATGAAAGATGAACACAAAGCACAACTAAGTCTCAGGATGAATGTTTGAATTTCATTAAGAGGGAATGATTAGGTGGTTATCCGAAAATCCCGATGGAGAAAAATATAAAAATTCAAATGTATCATTTCTTGGACTTAGGTTATTGAATCCTTGAGGATCTGGGTATAAAAGACTCAATACTCTTTCACACATTTCATTTTATGATCTAGTCTGTTTCAAATTTCTCGTCGTTAATAGTATAGTGGTGAGTATTCCCGCTTTAATAAAACGTGTGTAATAAAAATGAATCTAGAATAACTTACTTGACTATGATATATGTGATACGTATATGCTTAGATGTTTTGTGCTTTACCAAGTATGGTTATTTTTCCATCTAAAGCTATTATATTGCCTATCGAATTTTCCGACGTGTGATTGCCATTATCTTATTATTCCCATATCCTATTCGATATTATGGCACGAGGACCATGTCCCGTGTTTGCTTTGTTTTGGTTGTTTTTATATAGGGATTCGGGTCGTGCTTTCTCATGGCTGTTACAGGATTCGGTAGCACTTTTCTGCCAGGTTTATAAGTTAAGTCTTCCTCTCTATCTCATTCACTATGCTTTAAGGATAATGCAAAATCGTAAGTGGGGGGTAGAGTCGAGGTTGGTTTAGAAATGGCATTAAGTGTTTAAACCCTTAGTTTTTGATTCTTTTTCGAGCATTATTTAGTTGATTAAAATAAATTGTACAAGGCATAAATTTCATGGATTTAAAGATGTAATGATCAATTTGGATATGTATAACTAATTTGAACCGTAAGTGCATTTTAACCCCAAATTTATTTGTGTAACATAAATTCCTTCACGTAAGCCTTTGATATTGAAGCGAAAATTTTAAACTGTACACATTCAGTATCCTAGTGGTTATTCTAGAGATAATAGCAGTAACTTAGTACCTAACTTTTGAACGTGTACTGTGAATATCTGAAGGTTTGAATATGATAGGAAGAATACCAAACTAAGATAAACTATATGTCGGTTGTAGCTACCAATGATTTGAGTGTGGTAGGGCGTTATCACGAAACGTCCTATATCACTATGAGGTTTAAAAGCTCCCGATTGCCTGATGATTGTAGTCTAGCTAGGGTGTTATCACGAAACATCCTATTGCTAGGAATGAGGGCATATACTATACATGTGAAAAAAAAAGAATTAGTTAGGTATTAATGTATTCGATCTCACCTCATGACGCTTGCAAGATAGTCGATTTTGGCAATGAGTTCGGATATGTTAGTATTCTGTGAAAAGAAAAAAAAATAGAAAAGAAAAGAAAAAGTTGGTTGAAAACTTAGTTATCTTCTGACTATCCCCAGTATAAACTAAATGATATGCTTTAGGGATTATCCTAATAAGTACACGGAGGACTTTGTGTGGAATATTCTTGCTATACCTAGGAAAGTTGTTAGGATTATGCGAATGGATACTAGTGCGTTTGCTTGATTTATTCAAGAGAGGATAGTGGAAATTGAAAAGGCTTGTCACACACTCACTTATGTTATACATTTATATTGCGGTTAACGTGTAGTTATGATTCGAATGGTTGCATCATCGATTGTCATTCATATCTTATCTTCATGAATTTTTCCTCATTCATTTTATTTTACGCTTATTTTGTTCGAGGGCGACCAAAAGCTAAGTGGGGTTGTGATGACGGAAAAATTCACCGTTATTTTTATAACTTTTCAACCCATTTACGATATCATTTTAGTATTTTTATATCGATTCGAGTCATTAATTCCTATGTTTCATCTAAATATGTTAGTAGTAGTTATTATATAAAATATCGTATTTTTATCGTGTTTTTTACTAGTTTTGTACCGGTTTAGTAACCGGAGTGTCGTGTCGGTTCGTTTGGTATTTTGGTGGTTCATTGCGAGATTGTACATTGACCAAAATCCTACGTAACGACATGTTTTGAGCCCTAAAAGAGGTGTTTAGAGGGTTAGAAGAAGGTGCCACAAGCTTACGAGTTCAAAAGGGTCGTTTTTCCTAAGTACTTGAATCGTTACATATTTTCGACGGAGATTTGACCCAGATTAGAGGCATTTTCAGGGATGACTTCTTAATGAAAGTTGTAGATCTTCACATAAGCTTTCCAACTCACTTTGAATTACGTCAATTGGAGGTCTACAACTCAAGTTATGGTCAATTGACTAATCAATTCGGATTAGTAGAAATCCCGAAATATCTTCGTAATACGAATGGCTCATCAAAACGACGTTTTCTGAAGAAGTTTTCTTAATAAAAGTTGTAGATCTTCAAGAAAGCTTTCCAATGGATTTTGAATCAAGTCAATCGGATTTCTACAACTCAAATGGTGGTCAAGTGGCTAATTGATTTGTATTAGGGAAAATGTCGTAAAACGACACGTAATGGGAATGGCCCATCAAAAGGCGTTTTCGAAGAAGAGTCCTTCATGAAAGTTGAAGAGTTTTCCGAGATCTTATTTATGACATTTGGATCATAATTTTTGGAGGTCTACAACTCGAGATATGAATTTTAGAAGTTTAATATATAAATTTCTCCGCTGCATGTGATCAGTAATGATTAGTAATGATGATAAGTTCGGATCGATCCGGCACCAATCCGGATCGATCCGGCCTCAACATTTCCTATATATATCGAGCATCAATGAGCAGCCCCTTTGCCCCTCTCTTCTCTCATTTCTCTTCTTCTCCTTCTTCTTTCTTTTATTACGGAGGGCCTATATATATGTAATATATGTAGTTATAATGTCGGTGTAATAACCCGACTAGTTATCGTTTTAATATAATTTCAATTCCGTTCTTTCTTTTATGTTTATTTCATTTTATGCAATTAGTATAAAAATATATATATATACTATATATATATCTATATCTATATATATCTATATATACATCTATACGTATATATCTATATAAATTTGTAGTTATCTTTTCGTTTTGTTTTCTTTCGTTTTGTTATTTTCGTTTGTTATTTTCAGTTAATATGAGTAGTTAAACTCAACATAGCCAAATTATGTGAAAGCGGGTAAAAATTAACCCTCGGGAGACGAGATGGGAGTTGTGTCGTGCTTAAATTAAACGTTCGTATGATAAACTCATGTTTTAAACTTGTTTTGATCATTTTAATAGCTTTGAATAAAATTGACAACTTTGTTCACGGTTACATCGAGCTTATAAATATATTTTACGGTGAGATGTGAGATATGGATATCACTAATCATAGTCCTGATTGTTAGATTGACAATCTAAGTGATAGATCTGGACTATGCCTAAGTGAGATTCTTATTTTTACGAGGTGAATAAAACATGTATTAGAATCACTAAACCATAGTCTTAATCGTTAGATTGGCAACCTAAGTGACACGTTAAAACTATGTTTTCTGTGAGGTTTTTCAAATGGCTTTTATTACGGTCAACCATGTTAGGCGAGTTAGCTCTCTACAAGGGAGGGTTAATAAACCTAGTGTGGGGTTAAGTGAGAGCTGTTTCGAGATCTTAACGCAAGAATAAAGAGTTGACACCCGTGAATGTCATATGAATCAATCGAGATAAAACACACTCCTTATCAAGTTTTTCTGTGGGAGATAACATGTTGGATCATGGCTCGGCTATGCTTTTTAATCACCTAGTTAATCTCGTTAGTTAAAATTTATTTTTCGCATTAGTATAAACACTCCACTTAAAACTTTGATCGCCTAGACTAAGAATCACGTTTGCTTTGGTACTCACAACCACATTTCTCTTGAGACGACCTCGTACTCCTGTAGCTATCCTAGCAATCGACCTGGTACTCTGCCAGTTAGAGAGTTAGTTTACCCACAGTAGCGAGTCTTTATAAATGTATTTTAGTGGGTGAATTTTTCGCTCATAAAAAATTGGCGCCGTTGCCGGGGACCAATATTTTAGTGGGTGTATTTTTCTCTCATCAGTAAGCCCCTTTCAATTTCTCATACAGGTTCTACGTCTCTACCGTTGTCTGCCTCTAATTCTATCAATTTACGTGATGTTTTGTGTGTCCTGCTATGTCTAAAAATTTACTCTCCATTTCTAAATTATGTCAAGCCCACAATTTATCATTGAATTCTTACCACTTGAATTTCTTGTGAAGGACCTCAAGGCGAATCAAATATTACTCCGTAGTCCGGTTAAAAATGGACTCTATGAGTGGCCTACTCAACCTTTACTTGCTTTTGCTTCGAATAAAGAGCCTCCACCTGTGTGGCAACACCGTCTGGGCCATCCTGCCCCCGCTATTTTACGCAACATAATTGGCACTTATGGTTTAGAAACCACTGCCTTAGATTTATTTCATTGTACTGCTTGTCTTGAGAACAAAAGTCATAAATTACCTTTTTCTTTGTCATCCTTGTCCACTTCCCGTCCCCTTGAATGCTTATTTACTGATTTATGGACATCACCTGTTTTGTCATCTGATGGTTTTAAGTACTATCTTATTTTGGTTGATCACTTTACGTGGTATATCTGGTTCTATCCTCTCGCTAAAAAGTCTGATGTTCATGATACTTTCCTTCGCTTTAGGGCCATTGTTGAAAAATATTTTGATCAATCAATTAAAATTCTTTACTCTGATAATGGCACCGAGTTCACTGTTCTGCGTAATTACCTAGCCACTAATGGTATTTCATTTTTCACCACGCCCCCTCACACTCCGGAACACAATGGCATCTCTGAAAGGCGCAATCTTCATATTGTTGAAACTGGGCTTGCTCTCTTATCCCATGCTAAACTCCACACCTTCGGCGGCCTTATCGTTTACTCTGCTTGTGTACCTTATAAATCGTATGCCTACCCTGTTCTAAAATTTAAATCACCTATGAGTCTATTTTCCACCAAGCTCCCAACTATAATAAGCTTCATATATTTGGTTGTCTATGTTACCCTCGGCTCCGCCCATATACCGATCATAAACTTCAACCGAGGTCCAAACCGTGTGTGTTTCTAGGCTATTCTCTGACCCAACATGCTTACTACTGTTTTGATCCGCATTCCTCTCGTCTCTATGTATCTCGGCATGTCAAGTTTGTTGAAGATGTTATTCCCTCCATTAACCCCACTCCATCCTCCCTACCGCCTTCCCCGCCTATCTCTCGATCAAGTTACCAATACCTCCACCCTACACCCCATCCCCATCCCCATCCCCAACGCACCCTCCTTCCCACCCCCCATCTTCACCGGATCCTCCACCATCACCCCCTCCAAACCCGACCCCTCCTTCTCCTCCTCCTCCTCCTCCTCCTCCTCCCCAATTCATTTGATGCGCTTTCGTTCCCAAAACAATATTTTTCGTCCAATTCAAAACTCAACCTCCACTCGCACCTTACACCCACAATCCTTGCTGAACCTACTTCCGTCACCCAAGCCTTAAAATCCCCTCAGTGGAGAATTGCGATGCAAGATGAATATGATGCTTTGATCAGAAATCATACTTGGGATCTCGTTCCTATGATCCTTCCTTCAATATAATTGGTTCGAATGGATTTTTCGCATGAAATACAATTTGGGCGGCTCACTCGATCGTTACAAGGCACGACTCGTTGCTAAGGGGTTTGCTCAGCGCCCGGCATTGATTACTTTGAGACATTCAGTCCGATGAGTCAAGCCAACTACCGTTCGTATTGTGCTTACCTTGGCTATTTCGCGGGGGTGGTCTCTTCGGCAACTAGATGTGAATAATGCTTTTTGCGGGGACATCTACAAGAGGCGGTGTATCTTGCTCGGCCGGTGGCTTTGTCGATTCCTCTTGTCCTTCTCATGTTTGCAAGCTTACATAAGGCGATATATGGTCTAAACCAAGCCCCAGGGCTTGGTATGATGAATTAAAAGGGTTCCTTATTGCTTCCAAATTCAAAAATTCACAGGCTGACACTTCACTTTTTATTCATCGTTCTGGCACATTACTATTATATGTTCTTGTATATGTCGATGATTTAATTGTTACAGGCAATGATTCAACGGCTGTGGAGCACTTCATCACATATATTGGTTCTAGATTTGCGCTTAAAGATCACGGCACATTATCATATTTTTTGGGAATTGAGGTCACTCCTACTTCCACTGGGTTTCTCTTATCACAACAACGTTATGTCACGGAATTATTAACCAAGCTCAACTTGCACAATGCGAACTCTGTTGCTACACCTCTGCCTACGGATATCTCGGGCCTAAAAGCTAAAGCTGGGGTTCCCATGCCCGATCCATCCACCTATCGCATGGTCGTTGGTAGTCTTCAATACCTCACCTTCACCCGACCTGATATTGCGTTCGCCGTAAACAAGTTATCTCAATTCATGCATGCACCGACAGACGTTCATTGGACACATGCAAAGCGGCTTCTTCGTTACTTGTCTGGGACATCTACTTATGGGATACAGCTCCATCGCCATTCACCCCTAATTCTTCATGCGTTTTCCGATGCTGATTGGGGAGGAGATAAAGATGACTATACTTCTACCAGTGCCCATGTTATTTATCTTGGCAAAAATGTAATTGCTTGGAGTTCCAAGAAACAAAACACCGTTGCCCGGTCGTCAACTGAAGCAGAATATCGTGCCGTTGCCGCTGCCACTGCTGAGTTAAAATGGATATCGTTTATTTTGCACGATCTTGGCATTCCTCCATCGCCCAACTCCGGTAATTTATTGTGATAATCTCCGGACTACACAATTTTGCGCTAATCCGTCTTCCACTCCCGGATGAAACATGTTGCTATTGATTATCACTTCATTCGTGATCAAGTTCAAAGAGGCCTCCTTCGCGTTGCTCATGTGAATGCCTCGGATCAACTTGCTGACTGCCTAACAAAGTCTCTTCCAAAACCAAATTTTCTACATCAACGAGACAAGTTAGGACTCCTCCCTCGTCCAACTTGAGGGGTGGTATTCGTATATATTTAGTATTAATAAATACTAATTTAGTATATATACTGCATTAATTATTTTCTAGCTCTAGAATGTTCTATACGGACCTATATATATTGTATTCTTTACAATTGTAATTTCAATACACAATTCACATTCTATTAAAAGTACCTACTATTAGATGTAACACGTATATATTAGTAGAATAGATTTATTTATTATATTCTAGTTACGTTTATACCTTAGACTAGAGTGACTATATATATGTGTAACCTTGACAATTGTTAATACAATCAGAAAATATAATTTCCAAATACTGTTGTTATGGTATCGGAGCAGTGATCCAAAACAAACCTAAAAAAAAAAAAAAAAAATTCTTTTCGTCAAAATCAATTTGGCAGCCGCCACCTCCATTCTGCAAAACAACACCCTTCTTCTCCGGCCATCTCCTCCCTCTTTCTCCCATTTCAATGGCTGAAAAATCACCGGTGACATTCAATCCGGCTACCCAAGCATCTATCAAACTAGATGCCACGAATTACCACCTCTGGCATATGCAAATTGAATCACTACTAATCGGATACGATATCATTGGCCACGTCGATGGCTCCGTCGAAGCTCCGCCCAAAACCATCACCGAGGGCAACACCACCAAGCAAAACCCTGACTACCATCATTGGAACCGACATGACAATTTGATCATCGACTCTGTTTCTCCTTCGGTAGCACCTCTTCTCTATGGAAAAACAACAGCAGCGGTGGCGTGGAAGGCTCTCAGTACCGTCTACGACACCCCATCATGCGCCCGAGTGCGAACCCTGAAGGATAATATGAAAGAAATTCATCGAGGCTCACAATCATGTCGATTACAGTATGCTCAAAATCACGCGCCCGATGAACTTGCTCTCCTCGGCTTCCCCATGAACTCTGAAGAATTCCTTGATATAGCCCTCTCCAACGTTGGCCCGGAGTATCGGGACATGGCCAACACTCTCAAAGCTCGAGATACGGTGATCGAGTTTGAAGAATTGCTTGAAAAATTTCTCAATTTCAAGCCCATCATGCCTCTGCCATCACCGACGCAGATTCCACCGACCACCGCCCATGCCGTCTTGATATAGGAACCAACTTTACAAGTACATTTACATGCTGATTCAGCCCACGATTATCACATTTACGGCATGTTTTACGGTGAGTTTAGACCTTATCTTGAGTATTAAATGAGGATTTATTGCACGGTGAGTGATCACCGGTTTCCGTAAACTCGACCTTATTTTTAGCATTTTATACTCGTTTCTCCCGAGCACCCGTAGTTTGCGGGGTTATCGCTTGTTTGTTGTTTTTATATGGATGCAGGACTAGGGTGTCTCGAAAGCCCGAAGCGAGAAGTATGAGTTTGGGCGTGTCCGAGGCTAAACACGGAGGTTGGAGGTGAAAAAGTGAAGATTTGGGCTGCAAAATGGCTGTCCGGACGGACACGTTGTTGTGTCCGGACGGCTAACTGACGGACCTTTTCTATGCTATCAATCCTTACCGGCAGTGTACCGGGTCAAATTGTAGTGATAGAGCGATGAGTCGTGTGTCGATCCTCGAGGAAAACTTGGTAATTCACCGTGTGATTAAACACCAAGAAAGCTGTTATTATCTCAATCTAAATCGCAATTTTATCATCCAACCAAACTCTAAACTAACAAAGCATAAAACTAAAAGCAGATATATATAAGTATATAAATATATATATATAGATATATAGCAATACATATATATATATATAGATATAAGTATATATAGGTACCAAAACAATATCTAAGGGAGGAGATAGATATTATAATTATAGACTAGCCAAGAATATGTTATTGAATCCTTATATCTTTTAGTGAAATTGGATGTGCTTGATCTTTATTTTAAGTTAAATCAATTATATGAAACGGTGCACTCTAAACTAAACAATTCATTCTCACACGAGCATCCGAAATTGTCATATGTCCAATCATTTGTCCAAGGTCATCCTCAAGCATGGGTCACTCCCGTTTTGTCATTCGGCCAATTTTAAGGTATGTCAATTAAACAAATGAATTAAACGTAATAATCTCTCAAAGTACATATTTCAATAAGAGTTTGTTTCTCCCGAAACAAATCTACCCCGGTTTAGGAAATCGGATTCCGTTGTCACGTTTTCACTCGGCCAATTTTACCCTCCGGTCTTTCTATTAACGAGTTCATAACCTAACTACTGAGGCGTCAATTCATAATTAGATTATGAATTCTTTCATATCAAGTAGCTAATTCAATACGAATATAGAAAGAGATTCATTATAACCGATTTTTATCCAATTTTAGTATAGTCATCATCCATTTCCCTAAAAGATAATACTAATCCAATTTCATATCTTGGCTAGATACTAAGTTAGCCTAATATCATTATAAGTAAGATACTAATAACAACATAAATACATTAGAAAAGTTGCAGTTACAATCGAAGCTTGAGTTGTATCCTCCGGAAATAGCAACTCCTTTACATCAATGAGCCTTGATACATCTTCTAAGCATTATAACGATACTTTATACTACAGACATTATTCGGCAGAGTGCCGTTCACATGCTTTTATTTAACTAAAAACAACAAAACGAAACTATATATAGATATAGAAGAGAGATATATGCATTGGTACACTTCAAAATGGTTGCATTTGAGGTCTATTTATAGACCATATCACAAGGCAGGGCGCTGCCGACCACCACCGCGCGCGTGCCGGCTACACGATATATATTCCCTTGTCAAAGATTTATGGGCCCGGTTGAGATTTTTACGCAATATTCGGCCTTCTCGGCGCGTGCGGACATACAACATATCGATGTTTGTAAAAACCTATCTCGAGCTGTAGACCTCAGATTGACATGATTTGATATTCGTTGGAAAGCTCTTTTGAAGGCCTACAACTTTCATCAAGGACTTTTCTCTGAAAATGCCTCTAAGTTAGATCAAATGTCCGTTGAAGATGAATTACGGTAGAAACATTAAGTCTGATTGATCTGTTCAAAGTTGTTAGATTTTGGCATAATCTTTTATCCCACAAAAACTCATGATTTATACTTCAAAGTATGTCATATTTTGGGATCTTGGTAAACATCGATCTGCAAACAAACTCAACGAAACACCAAGCGTAAATCGACAAAAAACTATCATTTTTATCGTTTTTATAACTTATGCATCTAATTATAACTAACTATGATTTTTATAAGTTTTTAATGCATTTATATGAAATTATACTAAAATATCATAAATATAATAATAAAAAGTCTTATAATTTGATCATATATTTTTCATACATCACAACTCCCCACTTAGCTTTTGATCGTCCTCGAGCAAAATAAGCGATAATATAATTCTTCTAGATTAAATTCCTAACTTAGTAACGTATGCTGTCAACATTAAAATTATATTTCATCTATCTAAGATTTTTTAGAAGATAAAAAGTGTATATAACTTAATAAACTAGTTATAAAATATTATTTAAATGAAATTTTTCATGAATCACTTTATAAGTATAAATAAAATATTACAACTTTTTAATCTCCACTGTATGATTTATCGGAATCAATGACTAAGTCAAGTAGTTGGCAAATTGGCTTGTAACGTTCAGGCTCAGGGTAGTTGGCTAATCGAAAAGGATAACAAAGGGAAATCAAAAGAGATAAAAGCAAGTCGCATCGTACTTACACCTTCATCTTCCGATCAAAATTTCTCAATCAAGAACACTCGACGACAATCGCTTTTCAATTTTTAACTTTAATAACTTCCAAAATATGGTTTTCTTTTCTTTTCTTTTTATTTTTTTAATTTTTTTAAGATACTAATAAATAAGAACTTAAGAACATAGGCATTGCTTTATCAAGATTGATCGGAGTACTACTCTTTCGATCGAAAATCACGAATCCGGTTTCCTTAAACTCGTGATAATTCTTGATAGTTTTGATTCGACTTTTTCTTTTCATCGATTTATAGCATATACCTTCATTCCCAAAGAATAGGACATTTCAGTGATAATACTGCTTTGGACTACTATCATCAAAGCAAACTTTATCGATATTTTATTTTTGGGTTGTCGATCAAAAGCAGAAAAGATACCTATAATACTGTTCTTAGATTTTTTTTTTTTTTTTTTTTTCGAGAATAACCATATTTGATAATAAATTGCCTTCGAAAAACATTTATTTCAATCTCAAGCATATACCAAATTTCGATGTCATCACCGCTATCCATAAATACATACTAAACTGCGGGATTTTCAAAGAAATGTAGACCATTATTAAGTTAGGGTTGTAATTTCTAGTTAATAATAATGGCTATTTCGAGTGAGGTCTTGATCACTCTACAAGGCTGAGGTGGGGACAAAAATTGGAAATTATGTTCAGGTAGGCTTATTTGGCTCTGGTTTATCAAAGTTATGCCAAAATCTCATCATTCCTATTCGATTCCAATTTCATACTTTGTCTTGAAAAGAAAATTATTCTAAAATTTCATTATAATTATAAGTAACTTTTGTCTAATTTCATAAAAAATATTTCATAATATTTATCAAGATATATATACTTAAAATCTTATTAAAAATCTAAAATAGACATAATTAATATAAGAATAATATATCAAGATTACTTTACTTAATTAAAAATTTATTCTATCCAAATATATCATTTTTATCAAATAATTATATATTATTGCTTATTAAACTAAGTGTATAAGTATTTGATGTATTAAATTCAATTTATTCACTAACCAATCTCTACTCCCCACTTATGAATTGGCATCGTCTCGATGGCTAATGAGTAGTAAAAATTTGGATTAGAAAATAAAATGAATTCTATCATGGTTAGATTATTTTAGGTGTCAAATAGACGAGCGTTTATATAATATAGAAGAAAAACATTTAAAAACATAAATTAAAAACATGCAAATATATTACAATACTAAAACACAACTTAAAACTACTAGGAATGTTAAACTAGAAAACCATAAATTAAGTTAAACTAATTTAAACTAATTTTTAAACTAAGTTATTTTAATTTATTGTAACTTATACTAACGTACCGTACTACTTTTATTAATTTGTTATTCCTTCTTTTCTACCAACAAAGTTATCTAATTTTCACCACTTGACGATCCTCCCGGAATATCGACTAAAAGCCCAACACGAGGAACACGAGTGGAAAATATTCATCTGTCGCTCTCTTTCCGAACCGCTTGCCAAGCGAACACATAACCTAGAAATCAACCATCCAAATGGTAAAGGATGATAATTCGGTCTTCTCCCGAGCATAAAACTCACAAATTGATTTACGAATCAAGCTTCCCCAATCTATAACGACTCAGGTGTAATCGCATATAGAAGCATCAATTCATCATCACTAACTTCCGAAATTAACAGTTGGATAAACACGTGAATTGATGAATCGCTTCCACGTTCTAAGATGGGAAAGCAAAGCGATCGTAGAGACATTTTGATCAATATCATAATTGTAGAACAAGAGTGGACAAGCTTCCGAATATTTTGTAATAAAACCGTTAAGCGGTATCCAATCTCCATTGGTACTCAAAATGACTGGGTGAAGTTTGAATTTGGTGGAATCAAGAAAATTTGATTTATGTTGGTGGAGGTGAAAGGAACAACAACTCCTCTCACAGTAACAGATTGTGTTAACGACACAAGTATTAACTTCAGCGATCTTGAATAGAATTCTCTTACCATAGTAACATTAATCCTACCTCTCGGCATACGACAAAAATAGTCCCACCCATCTATATCCATCCTCGTAAACGCCTTGATTGTCAACCTTTACGAAATTTAAACCTCTCTTAATCAACACCGGTGATTAATTGAAATTACTTATATAAGGGTTGTGAACCGAAGCATACATAGGCTCGTAGGGGACTTGATGAAAAGATGTATTTGGAATGACAGAATTTGGTGTATGTGGAGGTGAATAACTGTTTACGGATGAACGATCGGACATTTTAAACTTTTTATAGCAAGAGAATTAAAGGCAAAGGAAGGAAATGAGCATTTTAGGAATGCCATCTCTGTTTCCTTTTATAGACAAAGCTTGGACTGAAATGGAAATATCCGAGAAAGATCCTGCAGCTCTACTACACCGGCGCGTGCGGACACCAACCAAGCGTGCGGTCAAATAGTGCTTTCGATCGAGAGATATTTCAATTTCTAGCTTGATCCAGATTTATTTTACGACAAATGATTACGCAAATTTCTAAAGCGTGGGAAAAGATCTAAAAACATCCGAAAACTACGAAAAAAAACGAGATAACAATGTGCACTACCCCGAGAGTGCATCAAACGTTTAACGTACAAAACAAACATAACAAAAACTAAGTCAAACCAAAAAGTAGATAGTTAAATAACAAAGAAAAGAAATCACTCGTCCTCATCATAGTTAAGATCAATGTCATCAGTAGGGTCGTACTGAGATGATGATGATCCAAATGTAGATAGAAACGAAGTATAATCAGCTCCTTGCGACTGCGTCGTATGAATACCATAACTGAACTGCTGTGGATCCGATACAGAAGTTCGAAATGATGTCTCAGTCCTCATCGTCGACATAGAAACTGATCCCTGAAGTCCAAATGAACCCAATCCTGCTGTCACATCTGCTACAGAAGTCACTCCTCCCATGCCCAAGGATGTCCCTGGTGTACCTGTAAACATACCACCCTGTCCTATGGATGACGGCGTATAGTCCTGATAAATAACAGGTGGCGGAATCGGCGAAATCAATCGGCATAGTATACGGGTAAGGTGACTATAGGGGTGTCTAGCGGATATCTCGGCAAATCTAGATCAAACTCACTCATAGCATCTCGAAATCCTCTCGACCAACTCTAATGTCCTCATTTCAATGTCTATTCTGCTCCACAGGCTAAAGCTATATTAGCATCGGTTCTAGCTGAGCTTGAACTAAATCTTTGAAACATAGCCTCAACTTGACTTTCTTGTGGGCGATGTGACATCTAGGTGGTCTAGGTACTTGAGTGTGAATAGGAGGTGGAGGTTGTTGTTCTTGCGCGATTAGGATTATTGTAATTTATTACTCCAGTAGGTAAGGCTCTCAGTTTAAGACCAATGGGAGGAATGTAGGGAGACACAGTTCTATCCGAGGGTAAGACAGGGACTTCTGCAAGCTCACACAAGGCAGAAATGAGACTAGGGAACGGGAGACGTCCCCCTCGATAACGAGTCCTTGCAAACTCACATGCCTTAGAAAAGATCAATTTCCCCAGATTTATAGGAATATCATTAACCATGGCCCAAGCAATAACTACTTCCTCTCGACCAAATGCACAAACATGTGTGGAAGGACATACATTATGGCCTAAGAATTGTTTTATTGCCCGTATGTCCCTAATACAATTCCATAAGCAAACCTATTTTCTATCCATTCAAAGAGTGGGGTCAAAGGCTTGCTTGGGCTTCATAAGCTTTGGTTTGTAGAGCCATAGGATGTTCTAAACCCCATACATTGTAATAATCCTCCTCTTACGGTATATCGCTTAAGCCATAGAATACATTAATCATAGCAGGTAAAAAGTAACATTAACACTTCTTAGAGGGATATAGGTCATCTCTCAACCGTATCGAAGATCATAAGTAGATAATCTTTCAATAAAACTCGATACCATAGAAACGTTAATCTTATCTTTCCTATCCATAGCTACATCCAACCATCCTCTATCCTTGAAAATTTCTTTCACTTCTTTCCCAATCTTCGAAAAATCAATCCCTCGTTCTAACCAAACCTTACTTTTACTAAAGTACTCATCATGTGCCCGCTTAGCTTCTTCACTAGCGGTTTTCTCAAAGGTTAAACTTTTCTCCTTTTTGGTTAAAGGTCTAGTTTGAACTACCGGTACTACGATTGGTACTTCAGTCTTTTTCCTCTTAGGATTACTTCTAGATGATGAGGCCATCTACGATAGTGATATGACAAAACAACAACACAAACAAACAACACCAACAACAAGAACAAACAATTACTTAGGCTAAAAAATCAAAATAAATTCAAAATAAATTCAGAAAATTAACTAAAATTTGAAATATTTGAAATATATATATATTATTACCTTAAGAAGCTAGAATGAAAAGCTAGGTCGCCGGAATTAATGGGGTCGCCGGAATGAGAGAAAAGAGAGCCTTGAGCTTGCCAAGCTTCAACTTTTTCCAATGGGTATCTTCTTTTATGATTAAGTTGAAGAGAAGAAGAGAGATTAACACTTATGTGATGTTTGAGTGAAGAAAATTGATTGAAAATTGTTGATTTTTAAGGAGAAGAGAGGGAGAAGTCGGGCTGTTCTTCAATTTGAATTGAGGGTATGAGAAATGAGGAAAGGGGCGCATTTTTTAGGGTTAAGTGTGTACACACCGGCGCGTGCCGGTAGTGTACCGGCGCGTGCCGGTCACATGGCCCCAAAAAAACGGAATTTTTATCATTTTTTGTGTAATAAGCTCTAATTATATCACATAAAAATCATTTGATGTTAATCCTATGATTTATGTTATATAATCTAAGTTTAATACGATTTTTCTATATAAAACTTGATAAAATATAAAAACTAATATAATATTGAAATCACATATTTTTGATATAATATACCTACTTTACATGATAAAATAGGTTTATTATAAATTTTTCATAAAAATATTTTTCTTTTTAAGTTTAGAAAAATAACTTTAAAAATACGAAATTTAATTAAAATTTGAAAAATTAAAACACACACTGAAATTCTTAGGATTTTTTGCTAACTCCCTCAATCTCAGATCCTCAAGATTGTTATCATAACGGTCCCTTAACCTTTCTCTGGGAGTGATGCGTTTGAATTATCTCTTTGTATTCCTCGGATTTTCGGATAACCACCTAATCGTTCCTCTTCTTAATAACATTCAAACACTCATCACAGGATATGGTTGTATTTCTTCCACAATCATCCAAAGATGTTCCATTTTTCCACAGATTCTACACTTCATTAAAAACCTTGCTCTTCTTTTATTGCACTCCTTGAATTTCCATTACAAAGTTCTCTTTCTCGACTTGATTAATAATTCCTTATTTAATTTAGAAACTAAGGCTTCTATCTTAAAGCGACATCCTTATTTAGACCTAATCTTAAAAGTAAAATAAAAACTTCTATTCTATCTATGAAAGGCATCCAGGTTCTTTTAAATACATCCGGTAAAAGACGAAACTACTTTAAAATGCATATTAAAAGGTAAATTAGAAAGATAGTACTGTAATCGGTTGAGTTTAAAATTACGCTTCCTCAATTCGTTGGAGGGTCGATAAGTAATAATACTTCTTACTGTTTGAGGTATCCTTGACTTCCACGAACAATTTCACCACTGTGTCCATTGGCTATAAAAGTTGTTTTTCCATCGAGTTAGTTCAACGACTCGGACTTATAGATTTTTGTTACGTCATATGGACCTGTCCATCTAGATTTAAGCTTTCCTGGAAACAACTTCAAACGTGAATTATATAAAAGTACTCGATCACCTATATGGAACTCACGACTATAGATTTTCTTATCATGAAAAGCTTTGTATGCGTTCTTTGTAGATCGAGCATTTTCATAAGAATCGAGTCGAAATTCTTCTAGTTACATTAATCAAGTAATCTATGATCACCGGCGACTTTAGGATCAAAGTTTAGAAATTTAATAGCCCATAAAGCTCGGTGTTCTAATTCAACGAGGAGATGACAAGATTTTCCGAATACTAATTTGTAAGGAGAAACAAATTAATCGGTGTTTTAAAGGTCATTACTCAGATGCCCATAATGCATCATCAAGTCTTTCTCTTGCTTGCTTTTACGATTCGAGTCCACTGTCTTCTCCACGATTCTTTTAATTTCTCTATTAGACACCTCTACCTGTCCCACTAGTTTGTGGATGATAGGGTGTTCCAAGTTTATGAGTTACACCATATTTCTCAATTATCTTAGTAAATGGTCGGTTACAAAAATGTGAACCTCTATCACTAATGATAGCCCTCGGAATGCCATATCGTGTGAATATATTCTTTTTAAGGAACCTTAGCACTACTCTGGTATCATTAGTAGGGAGAGCTTCAGCTTCTACCCATTTAGAAACATAATCAACCATTACTAGAATAAATCTTTTTCCAAAAGATATAGGGAAAGGTCCCATGAAATCTATACCCCACACATCAAATAGTTCACATTCTAAAATCGGTTGCATAGGCATTTCATGTTTTTTCGATATATTTCCCCATTTTTGACATGATTCACAAGATTTTGCATATTTATATGCATCTCTATATAGTGTAGGCCAATAGAAACCACATTGTAAAACTTTGAAAGCAGTTTTCCATCCTCCATGATGACCTCCTGCCTCATGATCATGACAAAATGATAATACACTTAAAATTTCACTATCGTGAATACATTTCCTAATTATTCCATCCCGAGCATCTTCGGAAAAGATCCGGTTTATCCCAATAATAAAACTTTAAGTCATAAAGAACTTCTTTTTCATTTGCCAAGTCCAATGAGGTGGGATGTACTTACAGGTAATGTAGTTAACATAGTATTCTAGTTTTTAATAATCGCATGGTTGAAGGAGTATCTATCTTAAATGGTTTCTCATCTGAAACGAATCCTGAATTTCTTTTCCTTTTCCTTCATCATTATCCATCCTGCTTAGATGATCTCGCTACTACATTTTCACTTCCTTTTTATCCTTAATTTCAATATCGAATTCAAGAAATAGAATCCACACCTAAGAAGACGCGGTTTGGCATCTTTCTTACTTAAAAGATACTTCAGAGTGAATGGTCTGCATGTAGATTATTACCTTAGAACCAACAATATATGATCGAAACTTATCTAAGGCAAATATTACAGCCAACAGTTCTTTCTCAGTAGTTGCATAATTAAGCTGAGCTGCGTTTAATGTGTGAGAAGCATAGTAGATAGCTTTGAGAATTTTGTTATACCGTTGACCTAAAACAGCTCCTACAATTAAATCACTAGCATCACACATAATTTCAAACGGCAAATCCCAATCTGGTGCTACTAAAATCGTGCGATAGTTAATTTCGCTTTTAGGTCTTAAAGGCTTCCATACATTTATCATCAAAGTTAAAAGGTACTTCTTTTTCTAGCAAATGACTCAGGGGCTTTGCTATTTTTGAGAAATCTGCAATAAACCTTCTATAAAATCCTGCATGTCCAAGAAATCCTCTTAACGTTTTCAAATTAATTGGTGGAGGTAATTTTCAATTACTTCGACTTTAGCTTTATCAACTTCAATTCCTACTTGAAGATTCTATGACCTAGTATAATTCCTTCGATACCATCAAATGACATTTTTCCCGCTTTAGAACCAAGTTGGTATCTTCACAGCGTTGTAAACGCGTTCTAAGTGTGATAAGCATTTATCAAAAGAATCTCCATAAACACTAAAGTCATCCATAAAGATTTCTAAGAATTTCTCAACCATATCGTAAAATATTGCCATCATACATCGCTGAAATGTAGCAGGTGCATTACACAAACCAAACGGCATTCTTTTATAAGCAAAAGTTCCATAGGGACAAGTGAAAGTAGTTTTTTCTCTATCTCCTGCTGCAATGAATATCTGTAAATAACCTGAATAACCATCTAAAAAGCAGTAATACTTATGTCCACTCAATCTTTCCAACATCACATGCGATGAATGGAAGTGGATGATGATCCTTTTAGTATGATCATTCGATTTCGAAAGTCAATACACATTCGATATCCTGTAATTTCCTTGTCGGAATCCATTCATTTTTATCATTTTCTTTTACCGTGAAACCTCCTTTCTTTGGAACTACTTGAGTCGGACTTACCCATTCACTATCTGATATGGGAAAGATTATTCCCATTTCTAATAGCTTAATGACCTCTTTCTTAACGATTGTTTGCAAATTTGGGTTGAGGCGGCGTTGTGGCTGAATACAAGGTTTAGCTTCTTCATTCAAAATAATCTTGTGAACACAAATTTGAGGCTAATTCCTTTGATATCCGCCATTTGTCCATCCAAAAGCTTTCTTATGTTGTCTTAACATTCTTAATAATTGATCCTCTTGTTCTTTTGTTAAGGTTGATGAAATGATAATAGGTAATGATTATCATTTTTAAGAAAAGCATATTTCAAATTCGAAGGAAGTGGTTTCAACTCCAGCATTCCTTGGTGGATCTTCTACTTGATGGTTTTAAATCTGGTCCTTCCATTTCCAATTTCAAATTTTGATGCCATGGATGTTTAACAAACCCTCCTTTATCTAAATAAAGGATTACTTCTTTCATTTCAGTATCATCTTCATCTTCTTTATAGATAGAAAATGCCAAACATTCTTCTAATTTATTTTCATAACCTTTAGATTTGGCATCCCACATAGTAGAATATTCATCTATAAAAGAACATGATTCTGGTTCTTTGTATGGATGGTTTATAGCTTTGAAGATATTGAATGAAACTTTATCCTCATTAACTCTCAGTATTAGTTCACCTTTTTGAACATCTATCAAAGTCCTTCCTGTAGCTAGAAATGGTCGACCTAGAATAATTGGCGCTGAATATCCTTCTTCCATTTCCATTATTACAAAGTCTACTGGGAAGTAAAATTTATCAATTTTAACCAACACGTCCTCGATTATTCCTTAGGATGTTTAATTGATCTATCTCGCCATCCCGAAGGGTCATTTCAAGATTCGTAAACTCTCCTATTCCTAGTTTCTTATAATCCTCATAAGACATGAGATTGATACTTGCTCCTAGATCACACAATACTTTCTTAAACAGAAATCCTCCAATTTCACATAGGATAGTGAAACTACCAGGGATCTTTAAGTTTAGGAGGTAGTCGATCTTTGAAGTATTGCGAGAACATTCTTCATTAAGGCATATATTCTCATATTCTTCTAATCGCTTTTTATTAGATAGGATATCTTTAAGAAACTTTCCATAGGCGGGCATGTTGACTAAAGCTTCTATAACGAGGATATTGACATGAATATGACGAAAAGTGTCAAGAAACGAGCATATTTCTTATCGCTTTTATCTTTTAATTTGATCTTTCGTGGATAAGGCAAAGATTCTAAATCTATAACCTTTGGTTCTCAGTCATTTTCTCTTTTCCTTTTCCTTGAATCTTTGAGCATTACTTGATCGCCAAGTTTCATTATCTTGAGATTTTTCCTTTAAAACATCCCCTCAGATCAACTTTATCCTTCTCGATTACTTTTAAATCTTCCTGTTTTCCCCCGATTTTCTCGACATGTTCCTTAAATAGGGTTCTCGTGTCCTTATCCATAGGATCTTTCGAGAATTCTAGGGACTTTTACCCATTTTTCGCCTTCAATTTCTGAGTTCAACCTTATTCTCGTTTTAAGAATTCTTTGATAATTTCTTCCTCTTCATCATGAGAAATTCAAGTTCGTCCTTTCCTTTACGATATTACCATTCAAATCTTTTTCTACCTCATTGTTTCCTGCGTTTTACTTCTCTAGTATCTTCACAATATTTCCTACTTCTCGTAATCACAGCTTTTACCTCTCTCGGGTTTCTTTCGGTATTACTTGGTAATCCTCCCGGAGGTCTCATTGTTACGTTCTCCTTCTCTACTCAAATGATCTTCCATATTCCTTAACGATGCTTCTATAGTTCTCATTCTCGTATCATGTCCACCCATAGACGTTTTCAACATAGTCATATCCTTAGAGACCGAACCTATAGAAGTTATCATAGTTTCTATATTACGAGCTTGAGTAGATACTACACCCATCATTTTTCCATTAATTTATCCCATTTATCAACTCCTTCAGTTGGGTTGAACTTTGGGTGACCGGTATAGTTTGAGTAGTATGTTGTGGATAAGATTTGAGTAACGATTGTAGGTTCCGATTTGATGTATTTCCTTGATGAACTTGATTACTATATGGATTCTTATCTTTGAATGGATATGGCGGTTGTCCCGGCTTATTAGGGTTTTCGACCATCTAAAAGTTGGGTGCTCTCTTCTAATAGCATTAAAGGAGTTTGAATACGCGTTGTTCAAATTCCTATCTTTGTTGTAAAAACTCACCTCTTCCCTTTGAGTATCCTTCGGTTCTTCTATCCCTAATGACACATTATCATGATTTGAGTAGTCATTTGGTATGATAGTTTCGATTTTGATCCTACTAGCCTGTGAGGTCATCAAACTTCCTACCCAAATTCTCCAAGTGTGCTAGAACTTCCATATTCGATGTGCATTCTCCTGCAAATGCTACTTTCACGGTGCTAGAACCGGTTTCCCACATTCTGTTATTTTTGGAAATCTTTTCTATAGCATCGTAAACTATTTGAGCTTCACTCATCATTAATGAACCACCACATGCATGATCTACATCCGCACGTGAATCTTTCCTTAATTTACGACGTAAAAAGTTGGATTTGCATTTCTAAGGAATAACCATGATCGGGACAAGATCTTAGCAACTTTTAAATCTCTCCCACGCATTCCCAGCGTTTCTTGAGATCCTTGTCTAAAGTTGGCAATTTCACTTTTAATTCCAAATTTCTACCCGGAGTAAAATATCGCTTTAAGAACTCGGTTTGAATCTCCTCCCAACTAGTCAATGAATGATGTGGGAGTGACATAAACCAATCTCGTGCTCTTCCTTTTAAAGAAAAAGGAAACATAGACATCCTTGTTAATTCACGATGAGCACCTTGACTTTTGGCTGTATTGCACAATTCTTCGAAAAGATAGAGGTGATGATGTGGATCCTCATCATCCTCTCCTAGAAATTGGGCTCTTTGCGTCAATTAGACCAAAAGATGAGATTTTATTTCAAAATTATTTGCTCCTTCATTGGGTAAACGAATCGGATTATTAGTCTGGTTTATTCTTAAGGTCTGATCACAAATAGGTCTCGGATTTGGTGGGTTATTATTACGATTGTTCTGGTTCCGATTTTGATTATTTCTATTCTGGTTATTTGGTATTGGTAGATCCTGATTAAGATTTTGGCCATGCCCTTGAGCATGATCTAGCCCTTGTTCAGGTGTTTCATCACTGTTTTCAGCCATTTTCGTATTTTTGATTTGATGATGATTCTCCGTCGAGATTTCCACGACCAAGATGACCTTGTTTCCTTTCTGCTCTTAACTGCCTTTCGTAAGTATCTATATCAGGCTTATAAGGAATAAGTGGGGCCTTACTCTTTCTGGTCATCAACTAACGAAAACCGAAAATAGTTGAAATCGATAAAAGTAAAGATTGATAACTTACTTATTAGGTAAGTACCAACGAAAAAGAAAATAGAAATGGGGTAAGAAAAGTGTTGACTTATCCTCGAGACTTTTGAGTTAATATAAGTAGAAATCATTCGAACACAATGAATTAGCGTCGTTCCCCGGCAACGGCGCCATTAGGCTGACGGACCTTTTCTATGCTATCAATCCTTACCGGCGTGTACCGGGTCAAATTGTAGTGATAGAGCGATGAGTCGTCGTGTCGATCCTCGGGAAAACTTGGTAATTCACCGTGTGATTAAACACCAAGAAATCATTATTATCTCCATCTAAGTCGCAATTTTATCATCCAACCAAACTCTAAACTAACAAAGCATAAAACTAAAATGTATATATATAAGTATATAAATATATATATAGATATATAGCAATACATATATATATATAGATATAAGTATATATAGGTACCAAAACAATATCTAAGGGAGGAGATAGATATTATAATTATAGACTAGCCAAGAATATGTTATTGAATCCTTATATCTTTTAGTGAAATTGGATGTGCTTGATCTTTATTTTAAGTTAAATCAATTATACGAAACGGTGCACTCCTAAACTAAACAATTCATTCTCACACGAGCATCTGAAATTGTCATATGTCCAATCATTTGTCCAAGGTCATCCTCAAGCATGGGTCACTCCCGTTTTGTCATTCGCCAATTTTAAGGTATGTCAATTAAACAAATGAATTAAACGTAATAATCTCTCGAGTACATATTTCAATAAGAGTTTGTTTCTCCCGAAACAAATCTACCCCCGGTTTAGGAAATCGGATTCCGTTGTCACGTTTTCACTCGGCCAATTTTACCCTCCGGTCTTTCTATTAACGAGTTCATAACCTAACTATGAGGCGTCAATTCATAATTAGATTATGAATTCTTTCATATCAAGTAGCTAATTCAATACGAATATAGAAAGAGATTCATTATAACCGATTTTTATCCAATTTTAGTATAGTCATCATCCATTTCCCTAAAAAGATAATACTAATCCAATTTCATATCTTGGCTAGATACTAAGTTAGCCTAATATCATTATAAGTAAGATACTAATAACAACATAAATACATTAGAAAAGTTACCAGATTACAATCGAAGCTTGAGTTGTATCCTCCGGAAATAGCAACTCCTTTACATCAATGAGCCTTGATACATCTTCTAAGCATTATAACGATACTTTATACTACTGACATTATTCGGCAGAGTGCCGTTCACGGTATTAAGGGTGAATTTATACGATTTATAACGCTATATTCTATGATATTTTTCCCGTAATTGTACTAAATTGCATAAGAAACGAGGTTTAATGGATATATTGAGCAAATGAGATTTTAGAAGAGTTAATCGCAAAATAGGTTGATTTATGTGTTTTAATTGTGATTTTATGATTATTTGAGCATTATTACATTTTATGATGTTTTTATGCGTTATAGATACATGTTGGAGGCTCAAAAGATGATCAAAGGTTGATTAAGTTCGAGCTAATTGATGATAAAAGAGATAATGGAGAAGTGGGATAGAGATAGAAGAGATAAAGATCAATAAATCAAAATCGATCAAATCAAATCAAGGCGTCCAGTATCTCCGTCCGAGTGGGCGGGCGTCGATCTTGATTGGGCGGCGTCAGAGTGTCATCTTTGATTCGAGAAGTTTGACGCCTTTGGAGTGGGCGCTGGATGGACGAGCGTCTGGTCATGACTCGGCCCGATTAGTATTATTGAAGAGTGGGCGGGCGTTCAAGGTTTCAGAGCAGGCGTCCGGTGGCCGACTTAGCGAACCGACTTTAAAATCTATAAATAGTCGGTTGTTTTCTCCAAAAGGGATCATATACACATTATTCAAAACCCTAAACCTAGGGGCGGCTTTAGGCTGCGTTTTCATCTTTTAATTCCTACTTTTATGCCCTTAATTTAGATTAAACACTAGTTACTTTTTATGTACTTTTTCTCAAATTTGAGTTCTTTGAGGATGTTCGAGAGGCTAAAAGCTTCATCAAACGAGTATTGTGAAGCCGTCCAACAATTGTTGATTTCGTTTTCTTCGATCATCTTGTGAGTTTTTAATAAAGGTTGTTTCTTATTCATGTTTATTCATGTTTAATTTGCTTTTATATCGGAAGATATGCATGTGTTGATTGTTTATTGTTGATGGAAGTCTTAATAAACCCTAGATCACCGTGAATAAGAATAGTAATTCGAATCTATAATAACGGAAGTTAATAGGTCGATTACTAGGTTATAAACACAAAGTTTGCACCTTTGATTATTAAACGCGTTAATCTTACATCGGAAGATAATAGATTGATAGATGAACTTTCTAAGGAATTAGGGTTCATGTCTAGGTAAGGTGAAACCACAATCTGAATAAAAGCGCAATATAATCGAGATAGGGAATCAATGCTTGTTGGATAGGTGGATCAATCTCGTTTGCTCGTTATAAATTTGATTTAAATCCTTAAAAGCTTGAGTTTGTCTAGTTAGTTTACTTTTATCCGCATCTTAGATTAGTTAGTTTAAATTGGTTCGCAGCCCGTATCTTTCCTGGCTTTAGATCATCTCTTCTGTCCAGTTTTACGTTTTAGTTAAAGTCTAATTCACAGTATTTGTTTACTTTTATCCGTTATTTAGCTTAGTAATCGTGACATAGGTTAGTTAGATAAAAACTAGAAATCACAATCGTTTAGTTCCCCGTAAGATCGACCCGGCATTAGCCTCCATACTACGATCCTTATACTTGAGGTTAACCGGATTATTACTTGTTTATTTTGTGTTGATAAAATCCGTGACAAGTTTTTGGCGCCGTTGCCGGGGAACCGGACGGTTGTCTAGTTTTTATTTTCGTTTTCCTGTTTTAATCCGTTTTAAATTCCTGTTTTTAGTTGATAATTGTTTTAAGTAGTTGTTAAGTAGATAATTAGGGTTTAAAACTTTCCCTTAGTTTTTTCTCTTGAAGTTAGATCTTACATTTTCGCTTTTTACGACTTTCTTTCTTCCTTCTTGCTTTATCTGCAAATTCTGTTCGTTCTAAGTTTTCCGTGATCAAGCGGGCGTGCTGGATATTGGGCGCCCGTCCGGCTGGGAAATTATCAATCTGCTACGTTTTATTCACTTAGACGCGGCGTCCATAAGTTTTGGGCGCCCGTTCGAGTGTCTGTCATGCATTTGAGACGGCGTTTACATTACTAAACGCCCGTCCGACCTCAATTCCATCTGGGCGCCCGTCCAATCTATTGGGCGTCCGTCCGGTATTGTTTTCTTTGACACTTTTGTTTCCTTTTCTTCTTTCCTTTTAGGCTTTTAATTTTTAGTTTAGGCTTTTATCTCTTTCTTAGTTTTAGGTTTTGTTCCACTTGTTTTTGGTCCGTTTATGCAAACTCGGAGTCAAAAGGGTTTGTTAATATACACCCACGACCCGGCGAACCATAGTCCGCCAAGCAGCGGAATTTCCGTTCTGCGATTACGGTGTGAGCGGCGAGATCTTGAAGAACAACTAGCAAGAGAAATCACCGATTTTGTGATAATGGCGATAATAGACGTGCATTGGCGGACTCGCCATGCGGGCGAAGTCAAGGTCAACCCGGCTATTGTTATTCCAAACCATTCTTGCACAAACTTTTGAGTGAAGCCAGGACTTATCCGGATGATGCAAAGCGCGCATCAATTTTTCACGGCTACCAATCGAGAATCCATACCCACTTACACACATTCTTAGAGATATGCGGTACTACACGCATCCAAAGAGTAAGTGAGGATGCTATTAAACTTAAACTTTTCCTTTTCTCTCGAAAGGAGAGGCTAAAGAGTGGTACACCTCTCTCCTTCTCGAATCTATCACTACAGGCGCGAACTTCGAAAAGGAGTTCTTGAGTCAATATTTTCCACCTTCAAAGACTGACCCAATTAGCTGCTTAAATGACATTTTCACATTCTATCGAAAGAGAATGAATCTTTCTTCGAGTGTTGGAAGAGATTCAAGTCCCTTCTTAGAAAATGCCCCACCATGGCTTGCCACTTGGAAAGGCAAGTCAATACATTCTTCGATGGATTGACCGAGCTTACAAAAGGCATGGTCAATAGTTCTTTCTGGCGGGGCCTTTACAAGAAAAACGATGAGGATGGGCATTGTTTGAGGACATTGCCAAATATAACTATGCCCCTCTTATCAAGCAATTCGAGCACCTCCTCCTCCCAAGGTTGAGGAAGTCAATTTACAAAGTTTGATTGCCATCTTTGCAAAAGCGGATGGCCTCCTCAAGTTTCCAATCCTATAAATCAAACTTCCTCTTTTCCATGAACCCTCGGGTTACGTATTGCGAAAAAATTGCTGTCGAGACCGGCCATATGAATGGCCAATGTCAATTTAATTCCCTGCACCTTATCAAGTTAATCTTTGTTCATGACTATGGGCCAGTACAATCAAATCACATGTCAAAATTGTGGCGAGGTGGGGCACACTTCTAAATTCGCCTATGAGCGGACGAGAATGCGGAAGTGAATGCATTCTATGGCGAGAACAATCAAAGGTTCAATCGGTTTCGTGGCAGGGCAATTTTCAAAACCAAGGGTTTAATCCATCTTCAAATTTCAATCCCAACTCGAATTTTAATTGAATCAATTTCAATAGAAACCACAGGTTTAATCGAATCAAAACTCGAATTTTTCCAATCCTACGCAAAAATTCAATCGAAGCCCGCCTTCCAATTCAAATTCTCAATTTCAAAGTCGGCCCGGCACTTTATGCTCCAAATCACCAAAACTCTCAAAGCCCTCCCAACCTACAAATCTTGAGGCTAAGTTGGAAGAGCAAAGTAGATCGATGAAGAATCTTGAGAGACAAATTGGGCAACAGCCGGGTGGCGTTAGCTTCTAGACCCCAGGCGGTGCCGGTTTCACCGAGAAGAATCCGAAGGGTGGTCAAGTTGCTCAGTGATTTGAACAAAGGCCAATGTACCTTGACCTCGTGCCATCAATTCAATACGGTAAGGAGGAGGCGGTGCAATGAATCTTCGGAGCGGTACTCAAGTTAGTGGTCCTTCCCATCCGGGAAACCACTAGCCCTCCCCGCCATTGATAAGGCGGGAGGGGAAGCCGAGCACCTACACTCCCCTCAATTGCAAGAGAAACTCGGTGGTGATCCACGAGAGGTGAAGAATTTGGTGATCCTCAAGTGGCTGATCCTTTGAGGACCGAAAAGCAAGCGAAAGTCGGAGGCTGATCCCCGACTCTTTGAGAAATCTGAAAAAAGCTGTTCGTTGGAAGGATCTCGGAAGACAGAGTGTCGGTGCATCCTCGAAAAGGTTTTCTCTGAGGATGACCTTAAGAAACTTCCATTTCCACCGAGAAAGAGCAACATTCCTTTGATTGAGGATAAGAAGTGCGAAAGGTGCTAAACCTTTTGAAAAATACTCAGTGAATCTTCCATTTGTCGGATGTCTTAGTCGAGATGCCTAAGTATACAAAATTTATCAAGGATGTTGTGTCTTGAAAAAGAAATTAGCGAGGCATGGAAAGGCATATTGGTGAGGATTGTTCCATGATTAATTATGAAAACTTACCAATTAAAAGAGGTGACCCTGCAAATTTGTACTTACAGCTTTTGATGGGAGGTCTAGTCTTCCCAAATTCCTTGTGTGATCTAGGTGCCTCTATAAGCCTTATGCCAATGTCTCATATGCAAACATTTCGGTTTACAAAGTCTTCTAGAACCCACTACTATGAGTTTACAATTCAGCGGATAGATCCTCTAAGAAAGCTTGGGAATCTAAAAGGCGTTTTGGTTGAGATGATCGATTTACCTTTCCAGGTTGATTGGTATGTCTTAGATATAGAGAAAGAGCAAACGTTCCCTTGATTCTAGGAAGACCTTTCTTATCTACGACTAGAGCTCTCATCGATTTGTGATGGTGGGCACGTGACTATCCGAGTTGGTGACCAAGAGGTGAGTTACAATGTCTTAAAGTCCATTCAAGTACCTTCCTGGCCCTCCAACCGGCTTTTCCATTGAGTATATGACGGATGATTTCACCGACTATATGGATAAGCAAGTCATGGTGTAGAAAGCGAGAATATGAGCGATTAGTTGATAATTTGAATACTCATGGTAGGGTGAATCTGGATCAACTAGCGGTGATTTTGAGGAAGAGTTTGTTGGAAGGAGAAGCTTTGGCGGTGGGACCACGAGTAAACTCAACGATATTGAGTTGAAAAGTGGAGATCTCAAGTCTAGTTTAGAAGACCCCCTGCGGTTTGGTGTTGAAGCCGTTACCTAAACATCTTAAGTATGTGTTCTTAAGAGAGGCGACAAGCTTCCTTTAATCATATCTGCCAAGCTTTCCCGTCTGGAGGAAATGAATGCCGATCAACGTCTTGCGGAAGAATGAAAAAGCTTTTGGTTGGCAAGTAGGAGATATCGGGGGAATATCTCACGACATCTGCATGCACAAGATCAAGGCGAATGAGGCGCCAAGTGTGTCGAGACGACCCGTGAAGGCTAAACCTCATATGCAAGAAGTCGTTAAAAGGAAATCATTAAACTTACGGACATGGGAATCATTTATGCCATCGCGGATAGTGAATGGGTTTCCCGACTCAAGTAGTTCCCAAAAAGGTGGAATTACAATTGAAAAGAATGAGAAGGGAGAGGAAATTGCATTGAGGCTTATTCTTTGAGATTCTGATGCATCGATTATCAAAAGCTCAATGAGGTAACCATGAAAGATCACTTTCCCCTTCCATTCATTGACCGGATCTTTCGGCGTCTGGCGGGGCACGCATTCTCTGTTTCTAGATGGATATTCGGGATATTTCCGGATACCCATTGATCCAAATGACCAAGAAAAGACCACCTTCACTGCCTTATGGTACATTCGCATATAGGCGAATGCCGTTCGGTCTCTGCAATGCCCCGACTACATTTCAATGATGTATCTTTGGCCATCTTTGACGGGCTTGTAGAAAAGTGTATGGAGATTTTATGGGCGATTTTTCGGTTTTTGGTCGATCTTTTGATGATTGCCTTGACAATCTTGATCAGTGTTATCCGGATGTGTGAAAGAACCTAGTACTTAATTGGGAAAAATGCCATTTCATGGTAGATGAAGGAATAGTTCTTGGCCACAAGATCTCCGCCAAAGGTATAAAGTAGATAGGGCCAAGGTAGAAGCTATTGAGAAGATGAGTTACCCTAAGAATGTTCGGGAAGTCCGAGGTTTTCTCGGACATGTCGGCTTCTATAGGAGGTTCATTCAAGATTTCTCCAAGATAGCCAAGCCCCCGTCCACTTTACTAAAGGAAGGCGTTGAGTTTAATTTTGATGAGAGCCGCAAGCAAGCGTTTGAGGAGCTTAAGGATCGTTTAATATCTCGCTCCGATTTTTATATCTTTTTTGGAACCTACCATTTGAGCTTATGTGCGACGCATCAAACTATCTTGTTGGTGCATTCTGGGGCAAAAGATCAATGGAAAGTTCCACCTATCTATTACGCAAGTCACACATTGAATCCTCTCAAGTTAACTATACTACTATCGAAAAGGAACTCACGGCGTAGTCTTTGCTATGGACAAGTTTCGTAGTTACTTGTTAGGAGCTCAAGTGATCGTGTGGGTGATCACGCCGCTGCGTTATCGATGACTAAGAAAGAGGCCAAACCGCGCTTACTCGTTGGATATTGACCTACAAGAGTTTGACGTTCAAATTAAGGACAAAAGGCGGTGAGAATGTAGTAGCGGATCATGTGTCTAGGATGTTAACGAGGAAAGAATGAACCGGATGATATAGATCTTTACTTTCCTCTAGAGAACATCATGTTGATAGATGGCGCTCCCCCGATGTTCCATGGTATTCTTCCATTGTAAACTACCTTCATGGCCGTTATCTCGATCCGGAGATGTCTTATCGAGAGAAGAAAAAGTTCTTCTCGGATTTAAAATATTTCGTTTGGGATGAACCTTATCTTTTCAAGATCTCAAAGATGGGTTGCTTAGGAGATGTATTCGAGAATCGAGCAACGTGACATCATTGAGCGATGCCACGGTGGACCCACAGGAGGTCACTTTGGTCCGTGGAAAACCGTTGCTAAGATCTTTCAATCCGGTTTCTATTGGCCTCGATCTTTAAAGATCGGAAGCTTTACGTAAAGCTTGTGATAGGTGCCAAAGAACGGTACTCGACAAAAGCGTTTTGACATGCCCTTAAAACCCATCCTCGAATCACGAAGTCTTTGATGTATGGGGTATCGATTTTATGGGACCTTTCCCATCATCTTGCGATAATAAATACATCTTAGTCTGCGTGGATTACGTGTCTAAATGGGTGGAGGCCCAAGCCACTCCTCACAATGATCATAAAGCGGTAATGAAATTTCTAAAGAAGAATATTTTAGTGAGGTTTGGATGTCCACGTGCCTTGATCGGTGATGAAGGACACATTTACGCAATCGACCCACTAGAAAGTACTCGAAAAATATGGTGTCCGGCATAAAATTGGCACACCATATCATCCGATGACTAGTGGTCGGAGTTGAAAGAGCAACGAGCATTAAGAAGATCTGGAGAAGATCATTATGATCATGGAAAGAGCTGAGTCTAAAGTTGGATGATGTCTTGTGGGCATATCGAGGCGCCTATAAGACCCCCATGGGTACATCACCATATCGGATGGTCTACGGGAAACCATGTCATCTGCACTGTCGAGTTAGAGCATAGAGCTTATTGGGCTACAAAGTTTACGAACTTTGATTCCCAATCTTGTGGGAAGCATCGACTCAAAGCGATTACATGGTGGGCGAGTCGGACTCCAGGCCTATGAAAGTGCCAGGATTAGTAAGGATAAGATGAAGCTACTCCACGATGCTAAGATTAAGAAAAGAGAATTTCATGTCGGCGAACAAGTTCTTCTATATAATTCCAGGTTACATCTGTTTCTGGAAAGCTAAGACACGTTGGTCCGGCCCTTTCGAGATTCTCCAAATCATTCCGGGGCGTTCTAGAACTTCGTGGTTATAGTGGTGAACCGTTTGAGTCAACGGTCAAAGTGCAAACACTATATTGGTGAACCCAAAGAGACATCTTTGATTGTTAAATTTCTCGATATTCTCGGATGTGGTGTTACTCGTCGAAGAATTTGACGAGTTATCACCCGACTTGTTCTCCGAGGATGACGGTAGTGACCCGTCTGAAGAAGTTCTAGCGGTAGTCTTGATATGGAAGAGTTAGAAAGGGCGACAACTTAAACGTCATCGGAGGAGTCGAGAGGAGAAAGAACACAACTATGGGGAAACTTAAGAAGGTTTGGAGAGCTTTCAAAGATTTCACCCCATGTGTGAGATCTTTGTTCTACTGCCACACTCTCGATCGAGCTTAAGCGAGGTAGTGGGTGGCGGAAAAGGTTACATGGCTTTGATCCAGTGAGCTTACAATGTGTCGAGCTAACGACATTAACCAAAAGCGCCCACTAGGGGGCAACCTAGATATCGTTCTTTTAGTTGTTTTGTTTTATGCTTTGATAGTGTTAGTATTTAAGTTTAGTTTATTCGATTTTAGCCTTATTAAGTTCTTGTTTTTATCTCATCGATTAGTTGTGCTTTCTAGATATGGATTTCGGTGTTCGACCAGGAGGAGTTACCTTTCCTTAGGAGGATTCCACTCATTCTTTGTAGATGACGGGCCGGGAGGAACCATCGTTTTGCACGTGAGATTTTGACATTAGTACCCGCGTCAAGGCGGTCACCTATGTTCTCATTGTTCCCGTTGTTCGGGAGGTGGAGACTTTACTACGAGGAGTTACAGGCAGCTCTAGGGCGTCCTTACACCATCCTCAATGATCCGATCTTGACAGATTTAGCGCTAGTCTTTGCAAGCCGAGCACTTTCGAGGTGTTGATGTGATGTGGTGAGGACCGGGGTTTACAAGATGAGTATGACTTCCCTCCGGCGATTGACATGCTCCGCCGTCTCATTCGAGTGATCGATTGGTCGGACATTTATGATGACTAGCGTTCTTAGGATGTTTAAATCGAGCAAACGACGTAAAACAAAGCGCCCAGTGGGAGGCAACCCTTGTTTTCCATTTGTTTTTATTTATTAGTAATTTTGTACTTCATTTGCTTTTTATTTTGTATTTTTGAGGATTTATATAAGTTTAATAAGAAGGAAATTTTGAATTTGATGTGTATGGAATTTTATGATTTTTACACTTAAAGCGAGTGGGCGCCCGTCGAGAACTCTGGGGCGCCCGTCCGCGCCTTGACCAATTCGGGACGGCGTCCACTAAGCACGACGCCCGTCTGCTTTATTCCTCCAATCTTGTATGTGATTTCAAATCTTGGGCGAAGCGTCTAATAAAGCGGGGCGCCCGTCCGGTTCATCTGATTTCCCGGTGGGCGCCCGTCCACCGAGTTGAACAGCGTCCAACCTCTGCATCTATATACCCCATCATCGAGTGAACCTCACTTTATCGAAATTTCAAACGCCAAAAGCGGTTTCTCTCCTCCTTTTGCCCTAAAATCGTCGATTCTAAACCATTTCGGCGATTCAAAGTGCTATAGGCCGTCCTTGATACCCTCTCTTTGATTTTCATAACCAAATCCCCCACGCATACGATATTTTGGAGAATCGGGACCCACTTGATCCGACTTTTGAGAGAAAATCCGATTTTGGGAGCCAATTTGGTGTTGTTTGGACTAATCTTCATCTCGATCAAGCATCTACTCACCCTACTTGGTAAGTTAGTAACAACTTTTCTGGATTCCATTCACGTTTTTGTGAGTTCGATCTTTGAGTCGGCTCGTTTTCTTGAATGTCACCTTAATTTGTTTTTTTTTTTTTTTTTTTTTTGGTTTTGGTGTTTCTTTCTGCTCTGTTTTGGTGATGTGGTGTTGTGATGGGTGATGAATGGGTTGTTTGGTGATGATTATGGATGTGGTTTGTGGTTTGGTTGATTTGAAATCCCGCTTTGGATGATAAACGGGTATCCTTTGTGCAAATTTGGATTGTTTGGTTTAGATTAGGCGTGGAAATGGTTCATAAGAAGGCGTTGTGAAGAGGCATGGTAAGGAAGTGGCCGGGAGGCGGGAAAAAACGTAAAGAGATTGACCCCACCTTAGTTGATCCTAACCGGGTGTGAGTATTCGTGAGCAACCCCTGAGCCACCCAAACTAGGGCAACCTTACGAGATGAGCCAACCTCCGAGTGCGAGACGGATGATGATGTGCCTTTAGTGCGGATGCCGAGAGTTCGAGAGGGTGGTGGTTAAATCTAGGGTTGAGGAAGCTGTCGAGGCTACCCGGGAAGAGGAGCCGGTTGTACTGGGCACCCCCCTCACAGGAAGAAGTCTAAAACCGTTGCCCGATGCCATTGCCTCGTCGTTTAGTGAACCACAGAGCTCATGAAGTTTATACCAAACACTATTTTTTTCAAGAAACATGTTGGTTGAGAGGGCTATTTTGGAGGCGAAGGTCGATCCGGGGTTCGTTAAGTTGCTTAAGGATAGGAAATGGGAAGCCTTGATGACAATCCCGACTACCCGGTGAATAGCTCCTAGTTCGGGAGTTTTATGCAAAGCTGTTCGAAACCGACTTGGGGACAAAGGTAGTCGTAGTTCGAGGGTGGAAGTTCCTTTACACCGAGGTGATTAATCGGAAATACAACTTAGCGGCTTTGAGGGTCGGGACTATAAGGAGGAGATTGTGCATGAGGCGAGTTTGGGGACGGGATCCTTTGGAGGAGTTGAGATTGCGAGTTTGCCCGGATGTGGCCTGGGCGTTGAGACCGGGAGGAGACCGGAAGGAGTTGGTTACCACGACTGGACGGAGGACTGGAAGGTCGATGTCGTTTCATTCGTGAGTCGGTTGTTGCCTAAAAACAACTTGACACATTTTCATATTGGTGACCTAGGCATCTTTGTATCGCGTTGGCGTTTGGGTGAATGTGGATGTGGGGCCAGGCATTGTATGATGAGATCTCTATCAACCGAAAGTTTATACACGGAGCTTGATCGTACCTCATTTGATCCACGGTTTGTGTCTCGATGCCGGTGTGCCTGAGTTTGGGGCGGATCATAAACCGAAGAACCCTAGGCCTATCTGAGAGGAGAAGAGTAAGCCCTCGGGACATTCGAGCCGGTGGCACCTCACGGAGCTGGGTTCATCGGCACCACCTCATGCATCCTCCCTTCCTCCGTTATCTCCCGCCTATCGGATGCGGTTAAGCATGGCCAATAGTTTCCGGGAATGGCTCGGTGATATTCGGGATACAGAATAACATATTGACGATTCTTGATTGCATCTCAGTGAGGGCCGGCAACCGAGGGATGACGAATCTTCAATCCAAGCTCCGTTGATTATCTTTTTCTTGATGAGATCGAAGCGGTCATTGCGGATGCTTTACACGACTCGAGTCATCTTGGATGAGGAGCGGCTGACTTCGGCAAACTAGGGCTACGGCACCACCTTCCGGACCCTCCTCTCGATCCTCCAAATGATGATTACTGCGGCGCCGAGCCAACCTTGATCTTATTTTGTCTATTTTACATTGGTTGTTTTGTATTGACATTTTTACTTTTACGGTTCGTTGTAATTTTGATATTGCTACTATTTGTTTTCGATGGACCTTGTAAGCCATAAAGCGGCGTACTTTCATTTCAAGCGTGTTTCAACTTTCTCGGATGTATTGAGTGCTCTCACTTTGATTTATCTTTATTTTTGATATCTCTTTCCATGTTAGTATGACTCCCCGTTTTCCCCGAGATGGTTCCATGTTGTCTGAGATGTGCAGGTATCTACATTGTCTGGTTGTACATTCTTGATATCATTATGAAGGCTCCGGCCTGACCAACGATTCGAGTTTCGATTTAAATCAGCTAAGTCTTTTCTTTTTCTTTCGTTTTGCACAACATGAGGACATGTTGATTTTTAAGTGTGGGGGAGGGGAATGTTTCGATATGTATCTACACATTTGTTTAATTCGTAATGTTTCTATGCAAATGAGCTAAAATTTTTAAAAAATTTTCCGACACTGTTGTTTTTGTTTTGTCCCGAGTAGGCAATACATGTTAATGTTCTTTGTTTTCGATAGTCATCTATGCTATGTATCGTGTATTTGGTAAGTTAGATGTTTCACCTGACACTATTTTTCACGAGCCATAGTGAATGATGAGCTATTTTTATAAAGTTATACCCCTTTTGGATTAGTAGTTTTTGATTATCTCGTAAGTCATGTGCTTAGTGCTACGTATATATCGTGAGATTTATGGTAGTTTGTATTTAGTTCCGTAGTATGATATACTGTGAATATCTAAGGTTTGAATGTGATAAGTAACACGTAACTTATTGTCAAATGAAAAGTTGAATAAATATGGAATTATTGTGTGTGTCGAAAGCTAGTCGATGATTTGAGTGAGATAGGGTATACCACGTATGTCCTATACCACTATGATGACTAAAAGCTCACGACAGTCAGAAGAAGCTGCTTTATGATTGGAGTAAGGTAGGGTATTATCTCGAAATGTCCTATTCTGCTATGACAGGGCAAGAGCTCATTCTGATGTGTGTTTTAAGTGAAAAGTTAAATCAACTGATAAAGTGCTATGAAATGTATATAAGACTCAGTTATCGTTTGTCTTATCCCCAGTATAAACTGATAGATATGTTGTAGGGATTATCCTCTGAGTATCTCAGAAAGGCCCTAGATATATTCGATCATTCTTTTCGGGATATATCACGTTTGTAGGGTGCATCTTATGAGTGTCCTTTATTACTAGTCTACAAGGGGGTATTAGCTAGTTTTGCTTTGAGTTTCTCGAGTTTGGATATAGTGGAAGTTTATTATGGCTATGCACACGCACAAGGGTGAACTTCTGATTTATTGGATATGTGTTATGCACGTTTAGATGCCTGTTTTTCTCTCGAGCCTAACTTTTGTTTTGTTTTGCTCGGGACGAGCAAAAGCTTAAGTGTGGGGGAGTTGTTAAGGGTGAATTTATACGATTTATAACGCTATATTCTATGATATTTTTCCCCGTAATTGTACTAAATTGCATAAGAAACGAGGGTTTAATGGATATATTGAGCAAATGAGATTTTAGAAGAGTTAATCGCAAAATAGGTTGATTTATGTGTTTTAATTGTGATTTTATGATTATTTGAGCATTATTACATTTTGCGATGTTTTTATGCGTTATAGATACATGTTGGAGGCTCAAAAGATGATCAAAGGTTGATTAAGTTCGAGCTAATTGATGATAAAAGAGATAATGGAGAAGTGGGATAGAGATAGAAGAGATAAAGATCAATAAATCAAAATCGATCAAATCAAACTGGCGTCCAGTATCTCCGTCCAGTGGACGGGCGTCTGATGCAGTTGGACGAGCGTCCAGGGTGTCATCTTTGATTCAGGAAGTTTGGACGCTGGAGTGGACGCTGGATGGACGAGCGTCTGGTCATGACTCGGCCCGATTCGAAGTATTATTGAAGAGTGGACGGGCGTTCAAGGTTTCAGACGGGCGTCCGGTGGCCGACTTAGCAGAACCGACTTTAAAATCTATAAATAGTCGGCTGTTTTCTCCACAAAAGGGGATCATATACACATTATTCAAAACCCTAAACCTAGGGGCGGCTTTAGGCTGCGTTTTTCATCTTTTAATTCCTACTTTTATGCCCTTAATTTAGATTAAACACTAGTTACTTTTTATGTACTTTTTCTGCAAATTTGAGTTGCTGAGGATGTTCAGAGGCTAAAAGCTTCATCAAACGAGTATTGTGAAGCCGTCCAACAATTGTTGATTTCGTTTTCTTCGATCATACTGTGAGTTTTTAATAAAGGTTGTTTCTTATTCATGTTTATTCATGTTTAATTTGCTTTTATATCGGAAGATATGCATGTGTTGATTGTTTATTGTTGATGGAAGTCTTAATAAACCCTAGATCACCGTGAATAAGAATAGTAATTCGAATCTATAATAACGGAAGTTAATAGGTCTGATTACTAGGTTATAAACACAAAGTTTGCACCTTTGATTATTAAACGCGTTAATCTTACATCGGAAGATAATAGATTGATAGATGAACTTTCTAAGGAATTAGGGTTCATGTCTAGGTAAGGTGAAACCACAATCTGAATAAAAACTGCAATATAATCGAGATAGGGAATCAATGCTTGTTGGATAGGTGGATCAATCCTCGTTTGCTCGTTATAAATTTGATTTAAATCCTTAAAAGCTTGAGTTTGTCTAGTTAGTTTACTTTTATCCGCATCTTAGATTAGTTAGTTTAAATTGGTTCGCATGACCCGTATCTTTCCTCGGCTTTAGATCATCTCTTACATCGGTTTTACGTTTTAGTTAAAGTCTAATTCACGGTATTTGTTTACTTTTATCCGTTATTTAGCTTAGTAATCGTGACATAGGTTAGTTAGATAAAAACTAGAAATCACAATCGTTTAGTTCCCCGTAAGATCGACCCGGCATTAGCCTCCATACTACGATCCTTATACTTGAGGTTAACCGGATTATTACTTGTTTATTTTGTGTTGATAAAATCCGTGACAACGACTTTTATTTAACTAAAAACAACAAAACGAAACTATATATAGATATAGAAGAGAGATATATGCATTGGTACACTTCAAAATGGTTGCATTTGAGGTCTATTTATAGACCATATCACAAGGCAGCGTGCCGGACCACCACATGGCGCGTGCCGGCTACACAATATATATTCCCTTGTCGAGATTTGTGGGCCCGATTTGAGAGATTTTTCGCAAATATTCGGCCCTTCTCCGCGCGTGCGGACATACAACATATCGATGTTTGTAAAAACCTATCTCGAGCTGTAGACCTCAGTTGACATGATTTGATATTCGTTGGAAAGCTCTTTTGAAGGCCTACAACTTTCATCAAGGACTTTTTCTCTGAAAATGCCTCTAAGTTAGATCAAATGTCCGTTGAAGATGAATTACGGTAGAAACATTAAGTCTGATTGATCTGTTCAAAGTTGTTAGATTTTGGCATAATCTTTTATCCCACAAAACTCATGATTTATACTTCAAAGTATGTCATATTTTGGGATCTTGGTAAACATCTGATCCTGCAACAAACTCAACGAAACACCAAACGTAAATCGACAAAAAACTATCATTTTATCGTTTTATAACTTATGCATCTAATTATAACTAATCGTGATTTTTATAAGTTTTTAATGCATTTATATGAAATTATACTAAAATATCATAAATATAATAATAAAAAGTCTTATAATTTGATCATATATTTTTCATACATCACTAACTCACTGGTTTTTTGAAGATTTTTTGATGAAGAACCCGTCCGGACGGACAGAATAATCATCCGGACGGACAGATCAGCATCCGGACGGACAAGAGCATGCCATCCGGACGGACATCTATGCATCCGTCCGGACACCTGGAGAATCAAGAACAGTCCGGCCGGACATTGAGGACATCCGGACGGACAGAGGTTTTTCTATATAAGGCTGCTCATTTTCTCACAGCAGCCAGGTGGAAAAAGAGGGGGCGATAATATTAGATAGTTTTGGAGATTTTGGGCGATTTTCTTCGTCTTTTAGAGTTAGATCAAGTGTTATATATCATTAGAATCCTCTTTCAATCCTCTCTTTGATCTACTAACTTTTAGCTTCGATCCGTAACTTTTCACTTAGCAAAAATTCGATCTTTTGTAAGTATATTTGGCACCTCCTTCAAGTTGAGTAAAGTAAGTATGTTCTTTTGTTATTTTGGTGTTGTTGTGATGTTTTTCTTCCGTTTTCATTGCTTAGATTCGATTATGAGTAGCTAAATTCCTTGTATGGTTGAACTATGTGAAGGCGGGTGAAACGCCATTAGATTGATGAACCGGGAGGTAGTGTAGTGTGAAAATAAACGTCCTAATTAATAATCTATATCTCGAAACTTGTTTGAATCGTTTTTGAGCTAGATTGATCACCTAGTTCACCATTGCACACACATAGCTTATAAATGTATATTGCGGCGACGTGTGGGAACGGGGTTTCGAGACCGTAGAAGTTTTGAGCTTGAAAGGTAGCTTGACACCTACCCGTGTACTAGATTGGCGCCTAGTCATCAAGTCCAATTCAATACGGGGTTTGTTCTATGAGTTATCGTTAGACGGCAGGGTAGAGTAAGGCATATTCCCGGGGCAATCTTTCTGAGGGTAAAGTAATCCGTTGAAACGTAGTTCGGCCATACCTCTTTTAGTTGTTGGAATTCCGAGTAGTGTAATCTTTCTTTTATGCAATAGTATAACTTCATATCTATCTGTTTGACCTGAACTGAGCACTAAGTCAACTGTGGTATTCAAAACCAATCTCTGTGGGTTCGACCTCGGACTCCTCAAGCACTATCCTGCAATCGACCCGGTCCACTTCCGGTTAGAAAGTAGATTTTGCTAAGGTTTCGAGTTTTTACATGATCGACCGGACCGTAGAAAATCCGCTTATCACGTACCGTCCACCGAACCAGCGCTCATCGGGCAGCAGCTCCTCTCGCCCCTATGGTCAACAGCAGCAACAGGGTCTCTCACCAAATTGGACCGGTGGACAGTCTAGGTACAACTTTCAACAGCCTTTAAAAGGCAATTCATTTAATAGTGGTGGTCCATCTAATAATGGTGGAAATTCATATAATAATGGTGGCACCCAATCATATAATAATGGTGGTTCATCGAGCTCGTAATCAGGCGCAAACCTTTTCTTGGTCGTTGTCAAATGTGTGGTGTTCATGGCCATGTGGCCAAGGAATGTCCTCTATTTCGTGTCATGAGATGCAACAAATATTTGGTCCTATGAATCAAATCCCGGACCATGAGCCAATTTGGTGGAAACGAATTACGACTTGGCTCGGTTTGACCACATTCAACCCAAATGGCTTATGGACAGTGGGGCAAATCATCATGTGACCACGGACCTTCAGAACTTATCACTTCATGCTCCCTATACTAGCACGGATGACATTCTGCTTGGTGATGGTAAGGGACTTTCTATCACTCACACTGGTAGCTCCTCCCTCCCCCTTAATCCTTCCCATTCCCTTGAGCTTAGTAATGTCCTCTGTGTCCCTAGCATGTCTCGCAATTTAGTTTCCATTTCTCAACTGTGCAATTCCCATAATCTTTCAATTGAATTCTTACCCTCTGAATTTGTTGTGAAGGACATTCAGAAGAACCAAACACTACTCCGTGGTCCGGTTAAAAATGGTCTGTACGAGTGGCCGACTTCCCCAATTCTTGCATTTGCATCCAATAAAGCGTCATCTCAAGACTGGCATCGTCGGTTGGGTCATCCGGCTCTTCCTATTTTATCCTCAGTTTTGAAGACCAATAATTTACATTCTTCCAGTTTACCTTTTACGCATGGTACTGCGTGTCTTGAAAATAAAAGCCATAAACATTCTTTTGGCGTTTCTAGTTTACGTTCTTCCCAACCCCTTGAATTTATTTTTAGTGATGTATGGACGTCACCGGTTCTATCAATTGATGGTTTCAAATACTTTGTTATTTTTGTTGATCACTTTACCCGGTATATATTGTTCTACCCGTTAATACGTAAATCCGACGTTTATCCAACCTTTTTACGATTTCGATCCCTAGTTGAAAAATACTTTGAACGTCCCATCAAAACTCTTTACTCGGATAACGGTGGAGAATTTATCTCTCTTCGCGATTATTTTTCCACTAACGGTATTTCCTTCTTTACCACTCCCCACATACCCACGAACACAATGGAATCTCTCGAGCGAGCGATGTTACATATTGTTGAAACCGGCCTATCCTTAATCTCCCATGCTTCCGCTCCCACATCATTCGGCCCTTCGCTTTTCCACTCTTTGTGTATCTCATAAATCGAATGCCCACTCCCAATCTCAACATGCGTACACCTTCGACTCTTTATTCCACACACCCCAAAATTACCACAAGCTTGGGTGTTTGGATGCCTCATACCCATGGCTCCGCCCTACACTAATCACAAACTTGAGCCTCGCTCAAAACCACATGTATTTCTCGGCTATGCCTTAAACCAACACGCCTATTCTCATTATGATCTTAAGGAGTCTCGCTTATATGTTTCCCGTCATGTCAATTTTGTTGAGTCTATCTTCCCTTTGCATCTCCCAACTCCTCCACTACATCTATTACACCTCTCATATCTCTCATTGGATTCCCACTCCCCGGTCACCCATATGCCTCCTACCTCACCATCTCCCCTCCATCACCATCTTCACCATCATCCCCACCACCACCACCATCTCCTCCCCCCACCCCCATCTCCACCGCCACCTTCCCTACTCTCCACCCCCACCACCACCTCCCCCATCTCACCCCATGCGCACACGAGCCCAAAACAATATCCACAAACCCATCCAAAACTCAATCTTCTCACTCACCTCCCATCTCCTTCCAGTCCGAACCCACCAACATCTCTCAAGCCCTTAAACATCCCAAATGGAGGCTGCTATGCGAGATGAATATGATGCTCTCATTCGTAACGAGACATGGTCCTTAGTCCCTCCTCATCCTTCGCGAGAATGTCATCGGGCCTCCAAATGGATCTTCCGTCTCAAACGTCACCCGGATGGGTCCATTGATCGGCACAAGGCCCGGCTTGTGGCCAAAGGGTTCACTCAGCGTCCGGGTATTGATTATTATGAGACCTTTAGCCCGGTGGCCAAACACACTACTGTCCGTGTTGTTCTTAGTCTGGCTCTTTCGCAGGGGTGGTCTTCGTCAGCTAGATATCAACAACGCGTTTCTACAAGGTCATCTTTCGGAGGATGTGTTTTTGGCACAACCCAATGGGTTTGTCAGTTCTGATTGTCCCACCCATGTCTGCAAGTTACACAAGGCAATCTATGGTTTAAAGCAGGCACCCTGGGCCTGGTATGAGGAACTTTGGGGTTTTCTTCTTCGCAGATTTTCGCAACTCGATCGTCGACTCTCTCTCTGCTTATCTACCACACTTTGCAATCTTTGTCATGATTTATTTGCTGGTGTATGTCGATGACATTATTATTACTGGTAATGATACTCGTGCTCTTGAGGCGTTCATTTCTCTTCTGGGACGTCGGTTTTCATTAAAGGATCTTGGCTCCCTCTCCTATTTCTTAGGTATTGAGATCATCCCGAACTCTGATGGTTGTTTGTTATCATAGAAGTACTATGCCACGGAACTCCTTGCCCTTATTCATATGGATCAGGCTAACTCTGTTAGCACCCCTCTACCTGCTGATCTCTCCAGTCTCGCTGCTACTACGGGTTCTCCTCTTGATGATGCATCTGAGTATCGCATGGTCATTGGTAGTTTTCAGTATTTGCTCTTCACTCGGCCTGACCTTGCCTTTGCGGTTAACAAGCTCTCTCAGTTTATGCATGCTCCCACTGATGTTCATTGGAGTTTTGCTAAACGTATGCTTCGTTACTTACCGGCACAGTGGATCTCGATCTTGATTTATCGTGACTCCCCCTTGGTTCTTCATGCCTTTTCTGATGCAGATTAGAGGGGATGTAAGGATGATTATGCCTCCACTGGTGCTTATGTTGTCTATCTGGGCAGAAATGCCATATCTTTGGAGTTCCAAGAAACAGCCCACTATCGCTCTCTCATCTACTGAGGCTGAATACAGGTCTGTTGCCTCGACAGCCGCGGAGCTCCTCTGGCTTACTTTTCTCCTATGTGATCTCCGTTCTTCGGTTGCTCAGGCTCCTGTCATTTATTGTGATAATCTAGGCACCACGCAGTTTTGTCACAACCCTGTTTTTCATTCACGTATGAAAAACATGACTTTTCATTCTCCGGACATGAGGGGGCCGAGTGCCCCCTACCCATAGGATGCATCCGCCCCTGGTAATAAGTAATGATAAGTGGTTGAATTGATAATATATTAAGGATTAAATAAAATGTACTACCTCCGTCCCAAAATATAAATCCGTTTAGGACTTTTTACACAAATTAATAAAGTGGTTAAATGTCATTAATTATAGTAGTAAAAGTCTAGAATGGTACCCTTTGACTCTTGTTAATGTAATAGTTGTAAAGTAAGTGGATGTATAATAAATTAGGGGTAAAAAGAAGAAAAGTGTAATAAATGCACTATTGGTATTCTAAATGAACTTATATTATATGACAAATTCAAAAAATTTAACGGACTTATATTTTATGACGGAAGTAGTAATAAATTCTGCATTTGTAATGTAAATGACTTATATTTTTGTACAAAGCTAAATAGATAGAGTGATTTATATTTTAGGACGGAATGAGTAAAATCTTTAAAATTACCGTCAAGAATAGGTCAATGATGCAGCTGGGTGAGAGAGGATCCATGTTTTGCAAGGAATCTGACAGACACAAAGGTGTCAAAGGCATTAAATAATTTTTGGGTAAATGCATTAAACAATCAATGTGTCGAAAAAGCACAATTTTTTGTTTTTTTGGAACAACGAAAAGCTTAATTTGAAGATTCATAATGTTTTGTTTTATATATCCTATTCCCTTCGTCCCGTAATATAATTCTTTTTGACTTTTTAATAGTGTCCCAAAATATAATTTCTTCTCACAAAATAAATAAAACAATATTAAATACATTGTTTTAACTTTCACACTAAAACAATGTAATATTATTATTATTTATTCTCAAAAACAATACAATATTTTGCGTTGAAATATTAAAAAACAACTCATTCATTATGTTTTAAATCATGTGAAATGCCAAAAGGCCTTATATTATGGGACGGAGAGAGTACCTCCGTCCTGAAATATAAATCATCCTAAAATTTTAACACAGATTAAGGAAATAGTTGAATGTTATAAATTTAAAAATTAATGTCTAAATTACTCATTGACTATAATTAATACAATAGTTGTTGTTAAGTAACGAAAAGTGATTGGATTCATAATAAATTATGGGTAAGATAGAAAAAACGAAGCGATATATGTTGAATTGGTAATGTAGATCGACCAATATTGTGGAACAAATCTAATAGTGTATGATGAAACATATATCGGAATCGGAGGTAGTATACACTAATTAATAAATCCCTTAACTATTTCAAGATCGACTTTCTTGTTGACTATTTCCAGCCAATCGAGGAAATATTTGAAGATTCAAACGGTATATACACATATTGTTGTTAGTATTTATACACATGCATGTCCCTTGAAAGACCATACAATTAATTGAGCATTTGTAATTAGCGAATCAGTTTAATTAACCCTCATTCTTTCACCCGATCAAACGATGACAAATCTTTCTCAAGGAGTTGTGTTCATCATCTTGCTAACTGTTTGGACAAGTGTGCCTAATTATAATTTTGCTGGCTTATCTTTGGGTCCCATGACCTGCTTTCGAGGTGAGTATCAATTACAAATGCATTTGAGTCTACTCGTGTTGATACTATGTATATAGGATTTAAGCTCGACTCAATAAAAAAAACTTGAGGCAAATGAAAACTCAATCTTGTCATTAAAAGGCAAGATCAAACTCGACTCATTTAATAATCGGCCCAATTTTTCAGTTTGTTTTTCTTCCTCAGAATTCATTCATTTTTTTATTTAAACTTTTCTAGTTGATACGTACATCAGTTATGCAGTAACTTTTCTTTCATAACGTAGTTGTGGTGCGTGGTACGTAGTTACGGTTTGATATCCATAGTTACCAAATTAAGTAGAAAATGTTATAATTAAACATTACTGACTATGAATTATACTCTGACAGTTGAAGCAATGCCGTGCAGTGGAGAGCCTTGTAATATTGAAGTAGGTGCATGTGGAGATGAGTGCATTTGCAGTCTGACTATTGATGGATATGATAATCTTGGTTCCAGTTGCGATCCACAAAAATAGAGCTATATATATAGCCAAGACGAGTACTTTTAACACGTTCGGCTCGGCTCGCTCCCTCAAATTTGATCACCTTCTTCTTCTGCATTAACTGTTCCTCCATCTCTTTGTCTTTCTCAGAGAGAGAGGATTAATCTTCAATATTCCGTAGAATATATGTCTCAATACTATGTTCTAGTTGTCCTTTTACTCTTTGCTTTTTTGAATTCTAGCTTAGCTACTATGCAAGCTAGCTGCTGTCATATTTACATTGTGTTTCTTCTTTTTATCTTTTTCATGTATTTCACAAGTTTGCGTTGTTCGATATATCATGTGGAATTAAATTAATAAGCAGAAGGTTTGATTGTGGTTCTATACTTTGCATGTTACTGTTCTCCGTTAGATATTTATTCATACATTAAATAATTTGTTATTGTTTACATTTGGTTTGGCATAATAAAACGGGGTCGTTGTGAAAGCCGAATTCATGCATCTGTGAAGTGATGTTGAAAGGAAATCATTTTTAATTCCCTGATCATTTATATCACTACTAAAAAAAACTACCTTTTGCCCCCCAAAGGAAAAGTGCCACTTTGACCTAAAAAAATATCACTATAGACCTGTTGCCACGTCTAAAGCTTTTATGTCACCCATGACGTACAAGCAACTATATGGCAAAAACATTTTGCAAACTTGTTGCCACACCGCGGCAATAACTTAAAACCTATTGCCACGGTAAGAAATGCCACATATATGGAAAAAATATATATTAAATGAAGAAAAGAAAATTATTTATTTCTTGCCACGCTTTTATTCGTTGCCACAAAAAAAACAATTAATTTAGCAAAAAAAAAAGAGCAAAAAATAGTTTCTGCGCCCCTGCCCCTGCCCTGGCCCCTGCCCCCACCTCGGTTCCGCCTTTGCCCTACCCACCCCTATCCCTACCCCTACCCCTACCCGGCCCTACCCAATCTCCCACCCACACTCCCACACGTACGCCCGCTTCATATTCCCTCTAAGCCCGACCTTTATCAGCATTTTATGTAACCAAATGTCTTTTTCATAACCACGTATTTGCCAATATTCACATAACCAAAATCAAACACTAAAAAAAAAAAATCAATGGTAGAACTTCATTGCAACTCTATTTAAACAGGTGAACTTATGTAAGTTGTATCATCAGGTGAACTTGATTGCAACTCTTCTCACGATGCTGGATCTCGTCTAATTAATAATCCGCGTCTATTATCCTTGTGACAATGATCTTTAATCCGAAGAACCTAAATCGTGTTAGAGGGGGATGTTTTTTGGGTGTCTTTTTAGACAAAGCTCGTGAGTTATTTCTCTCATGTTGCCTACGTATCCAATGACTGTCTTGGAATCAAGTCTTCGTAGTTCGTTAGGGTTGTCTATATGTGGGACGATTTATCCCTTTCCTTGTCCTGCAAGGATTTACATTATATTATTATTAATATTATTTCCCTAAGAATATGCACGCATAGACCCACATGATTTAGAGATAATTATAGATATATTTAAATCTCGAGATTAAGTAGTCTTAATAACCAATGATTCTTTCCTTATTTATCTTTAGCTATCTAGCACGTGGAATAACAACCGGGGTTGCTCTGTGCGTCCTGCCCCGAGCCCTCGAGGCCACTATGGCCGAACTGGGCAGCTCCTCTTCACCAGGCCTTAGCCGACCAGGGGTGGCTGGAGGAGGATCTTTTGCCAATCTCCCACCTGGGTTAGGGACTTACGCTTATGTATGTCTTTGGGGCTCCTGCCCTTAATGCCTTACTTTTTAGAGGCCAGTCAATTATTATACGACTTAACATGATGACATGTGGCGTAGTTCGGGTCGGCTATCATCATCTTCAAATCATTCCTATTAAATAACCTCAAGCAATGATTTTCATCATCACTATACCTCTACTTTAAATTCCTCTTCCCCAGTTGTATCAAATTTGAAGTATTCCTCGATAGACAGATCCGAACACACCGAGCCCTATTGCATTAGATGTGCAGAATTTGTTCATTTATCATCATCATCAACACCTTTTGCATAAGAAGCACAAGAAAATACCACCTCTTACAATAAACTGGCCAAAAGAGAAATGCATTAGATTTCATGAATCAGCGCCTGAAACAAAAGAATACTCAACATTTGATGGCGTGAGTAGGTTCCCTTCGTAACTGTGTTCCTACAAGAAAACATATGTCGTCTTTAACTTCACCATGAGAGATTACTTCAAGAAACAAATTTCTGAAAATATAGAAAAGTTGAACTCAAGCATCAAACAACATTATGATGATCAAGCTTAAATATACACATTTATGATCTTTACGCAACCGAGGAGTAATCAAAGAGCCTAAAGCACGTGATCGAGAATGAATGTCTATCACACACAAATCACACTCTTGGAGCAAACATTGCTTGCTCTGTCCCAGCCCCACCCCTTTCGTAGTTCATTATTATAGTGAATTGTTGTTTACATAATTAAACCACTATCCGAGTTTAACATTGATAGTGTCATGACATTTTGACAAGAAACACACAACCTTGTATAATGAGACTCTACAAAAGTCTTTCGATGAACATACTTGACATGCGTATGATTATCACATGAATTATGCCATTGAATGCAAAATAACATTGATCAATGGGCCTCACGACACAATATGCTAGAGGACAAGACACGTCCCCGCACATACTATCTCCAGAGTTTAACCTTGATAGTGTCATCAGACATTTTGACAAGAAACACACAACCTTGTATAATGAGACCTACACAAGTCATTCAGTGAACATACTTCAACATGCGTATGATTATCACATGAATTATGCCACTTGATCGCAAAATAACATTGATCAATGGGCCTCACGACACAATATGCTGAGAGGACAAGACATGTCCCCACACATACTATCTCCTAGTCACAAACATTAACGCCCCGATCCCGGAAACTGAGTCCATATCCGGGAAAGAAACGTTCGGCACATATAATATTAAATAAATCAATATTATATGTAAGCCTCTGCTACATCGTATCGAGTTTAGCATTAATGGAAGCTAAAAGACTCGGGTAATTTTTTTTTGAAACAACGAGAATGGAAATACAACATCTAAAGATAGAAAGATAACTAAAACAACCACAACCATCTTACAATCGTACGATGTTTAAAAGAAAAACAACAACGTTATTTACAAGAGTTTCCAAAGAAAATTACAATAAGTCTTACAGAAGTAAAACAACATAGTCTTGTACAGCTCAAAGAAAGATAATAAAAGTATCAACACAACGTCCTCAAAGATCGTCCTCGAAATCTTCATCGATTTCTTGATCCACATGTTCATCTTCTCATTCCCCAAAACTCACAAAACAAATACGTATTCAAGGTAAGTACAAAAGTACTTAGTAAAAAACAGAAGCTATTGTATTAAACAAGTATACAAAGTATTCATTATGATTAATAAATTACCTTTATAAAGCCGACTCAATCTAGGGTTCATTTCATGCTCATCAACATCTCATGACTAAACATTTCTAACTTAACTTATCTTTGTTACACCCACATTCAAGAGCACTACGCATGGTGTATATCCACCATAAGATATCGTTTGCAACCTAACAATGGATCACACTGATAGCTACGGGTTTAACCTTATAGTGCACGCGTTCGGTGAGTCCCTCTACCATTCAGCCGTTTATAGGCCAATAGAGTTATTCACTTTTACTGACCGCCCACACGTCGTGATATAGCCTTGTGCCTAACCAAGAATGGCATGGTATTTAGTCTTTTACTAAACAATTATATATTTAATGTACATTAACTAACCACCTATGCTTTTCAAGGCAAAACTCACCGTAACCAACTCTGCCCCCTCACTTAAATCATCTAGACACAACGTCTTATCACATACACAGACGTTGGATGATACTAATCCACCAAAGCACAAGTCTATCATGCCCTTCCGACGGTCCCAAACTTCAACTCCCATTAAGAGTACATTCGCTACCGGAACTAAATGCATCAGAAACTCATTCAAGGCTTGTTCATGTTCATTTAGTGTTTTTAGATCAATAATCAACACTTAAAACTCAACACATAGTTCAAAACATCATTTTTTTTCTCAAAAACAGGGTCAATGCGTGCGCATTCACCGGTTCAGAGACTTCTTGTTTGATCTTGTTCAACCAATGCGTGCGCATTGCCTGTACCGAAAGTATCATGAACCAACCTGAAGTAGGTATACGTGTGCATTCCCTGGAATACGTATGCATTTAACATGCTAGAACCATCATGCTCAACTCTAAACCAGCAATGTGTAAGAATTGTACCTGGAAAAGCCCTAAACATGATTTTCAACACTTTTCTCGATTATACAACTTTTCCAAACATGTTCATCATCAATTTAACAGTAAAACATCAGCAAATATAACCCTTTAACGCCCTATAACATAGCACATTGGTTCAAACATCAAAACACATGAAATCTTGCATCAAAACAATTCCAAACTCTCAACCAAACCTTATAACACTTGAACTAACACAATAGGAAGATCTCTTACTTGCTTCAAGCACAAAACAAAGTGTGGAAATATTAATCATATCTATGTCACTTATGTAACATGAATCATACCGATGGCACTTATGTAACATGACATATTAATTGTATTATATAAACAATTAATATGTCATAAAGTAACTATATTTTGTCCTATTATGTAATAGCCGACTCTAGTAACTTTTACTTTACTAGCTAGGACCTTCTCATTCACACTTGTAACTTGTATCTATTTATACCCATTCTTTAGACATGAATAAACAAGTTGAAGTTTACTCAAGTATTATTACTTTCTCAAACTCTCTTCATGGTATCGGAGCCATAATCGTCTTTAATCCGCTGCAAAATCTCCTATCTTTTCAAGAATGTCTTCTTTATCCTGAAGCTTTCTCACCTCGAGTGAGAGTCCCACTACCTCAAAGATCAGTCACTGAAAACTATTCGTTTACAAATCACAGACTTGATGGCAACAACTACTGCTGTGGTCAAGATCTATGAAAATGTATATCTCGGCCGAGCAAGATGGGATACTTGTGCGGTTCCAAACTCCGCCTCACTGGCCCGACCCCAAGTTTGAAGCATGCGTCTGAGAAAATAACCAAGTCATGACCATCCTCACGAGGTCAATGACAAAAGAGATCGATGAGAACTTCATGATGTATGACACTGCTAAGGATATCTGGGATAATGCCAGAGACCTTTACTCAAAAAAGGACAATACATCTGAGGTCTATAAACTCGAAGCTCAAATCCAAAATTACAGTCAAGAAGACACATGCGTCAGAACTCAAGATTACAACCAACTATCTAAGGCATGGAAACACCTAGATATGTTGGAAACTCACCATGGAAGGATGTAGAGGATGCTGCCTTATACAAGAATATCATTGAGAAGAAGAGGGTATTCAAGTTCCTTACAGGACTGAACTCATCCCTTGATGATGTTAGAGGTAGAGTTCTTGCTACTAAACCTCTCCCCAACCTCAAATCTGTGTTTGCTGAAGTCAAACATGAGGAAAGCAGGAGGAAAGTAATGCTGCAAAGCAACCCTGCTGATCACTCTACTGATAGCGTAGCAATGTGGTGGTCAGGAAGCCTACTGAGGTTACTGAGACTTACAGGAAACCTATTGAGAAGACAGGAAAGTTCTTCTGTGACCACTGCAAACGCACAAATCACACCAAGGACACTTGCTGGAAACTACATAGTAAGCCTAATTCCTTCAAACCCTCCAAACCAACTAGGGAGAGTCAGGACAGGCATGTCAGTGAAGAAGGAAACAAAGATACCACGTTGGATGCTCAGTTTGCTGCCTTCAAAGCTTTCATACTCAACAAAAGGAAGTTAGTTCTATCACTGACATAGCTACTCATGCTAAAATAGGTATATTCCACTCATCTCTCAGTAATGGTACTTGGATTGTTGATTCTGAGGCTTCATCCCATATGACTGGTAACAAGAGTCTCATATCTCAGTTTAAGCCCTGTCATCAGACCCACAATATTAGGATTGCTGATGGATCTATTTCATGTGCACAAGGTTTTGGAAATGTTAAACTTACTGATAAGATCTACCTTCAGGATGTACTATTTGTTCCAAAATTAGACTGTAACCTTATATCTGTCAGTAGACTCACTAAAGACCTAAATTGGACAGTCTTGTTTAATAACAATCGTGTATATTCCAGATCTTTCTTCACAGAAGTGTCCGGGAGAGCTAAAGCCTGCTTTCATGATCAAGTTATGGTCAACCTACTGAAGACAGTAAGATTGAAGACTCGAAATCGCCTCGTGACTGCAACCAAACCTTAGACAATATCATGTTATAGCATTATAGACTAGGTCATCCAAGTTTTGGTTATTTAAAATCTTTATTTCCTTAATTGTTTAAAGGATGTAACCTCAGTGACCTTCAATGTGATATTTGTCAGTTTGCTAAACTTACTAAGTCTGTGTATACTAAATTACCTTACTTACCCTCCACACCTTTCACTCTAATACATAGTGATGTTTGAGGACCTTCAAGAGTTAAAAGTATAACATGAAAGAGGTGGTTTGTCACCTTCATAGATGACCACACCAGAATCACATGGCTGTTCTTGATGAAAGATAAATCTGAAGTTGGAACCATCTTCCAAGAGTTCTATAACATGGTATCCACTCAATTTTACACTAAGATTAAAATCTTAAAAATAGATAATGCCCTGGAATACTATGAGTCCAACCTTGGCACCTTCCTGAATGATAAGGGAATTGTTCACACTAGTAGCTGTGTAGAGACACCTCAGCAAATGGGGTTGCTGAAAGGAAGAACATGCACCTACTGGAGATGGCTAGATCAGTCATGTTCACCACCCATGTGCCTAAATACATGTGGGGTGAAGCTATATTAACAGCCACATATCTGATCAATAGGTTACCCAGCAGGGTGTTAGGATTCAAGACCCCTATCCAAACCCTGCTGACAACTCACCCCTGTCCTCATCTCATTGCTGACCTACCTCTAAAAATCTTTGGATGTACTGTATTTGTCTACATTCATGCCCAACATAGAAGCAAACTCGACCCCAAAGCTCATAAGTGCATTTTTCTTGGTTATGCCAAAGACAGGAAGGGCTACATGTGTTATTCCCCCACTGACAAAAGATTCTACAACTCTATGGATGTCAAGTTCTTTGAAAAAACTCCGTACTACAGCAACCCTACTGAGACTGTCACAGATGGAAACCTGATTGAAACAGAAACTCTTCCCTCTCCTTATAGTCCTCTAACTCCAAATGCACCTTCCAGTGAGGAACTTGAGGCCTTGCCAATCCCTCTACCAACTCCTAATATCCAGCAACCTAATGAGTCTCATCAACCTCCTAACCCTGATCTCCATACACCTACTGAACCTCAACAACCTGCTGATACTCCCCAAACTCCTGAACCTGCTGATATGCCTCAGCAGCCTACTGATACTCCTAAACCTGGTGATGTTGATAACAGACCCATTGCTGTCCGAAAGGGAAAGAGATCATGTACTGACCACTCTATCCATAATTATGTGTCATATAATCACTTGTCATCTGGTTTTGCCATGTTTACACAGGACTTGGACACTCATTCCATTACTAAGAATATACAGGAAGCTCTCAAACATGACAGGTGGAAGGCAGCTGTTAAAACTGAAATGACTGCACTAATTGACAATCATACTTGGGATCTCACAACTCTCCCACAAGGAAAGAAGACAGTCAGCTGTAAATGGCTTTTCACCATCAAGTACAATGCTGATAGTACTATTGACAAGTACAAAGCTAGACTGGTTGCAAGGGGCTTCACTCAAACATATGGACTTGACTACAAAGAGACATTTGCACCTGTGGCAAAGCTCAACACAGTTAGGGTGCTGATCTCCTTGGCTGTCCAACTTGACTGGCCACTCTATCAATTGGACATCAAGAATGCCTTCCTAAATGGTGATCTCACTGAGGAAGTTTATATGACTGTACATCCTGGCTTTACCAACCCTCACACTCAAGGGAAAGTTTGTAAACTGAGAAAATCTCTGTATGGCCTGAAGCAGTCCCCAAGAGCATGGTTTGGCAAACTTACTACTGTGGTTAAAGCTGCTGGGTATCATCAGTGCAACTCAGATCACACAATGTTTATTAAAACAACCAATAAGAGAAGATCCATCCTTATTGTCTATGTGGATGATATCATCCTTACTGGTGATGACCCTGCTGAGATCCAACACTTGAAGACCCTACTGGCAAAGGTATTTCAAGTTAAAGATTTGGGCTACCTCAAGTACTTCCTTGGCATGGAAATAGCAAGAAACAGCCAGGGTATCTCAGTCTCATAGAGGAAGTATGTGTTGGACTGCTTTGAAGGAAAGCTGGCATGCTAGGGTCAGAAACCAATATCTCCCAGAGTAGACCTAGTAATCCTCCAGGTACATGGTAATGTTCTTTGTAAGAAAGGAACAATATCAGAGACTTGTAGGGAAACTCATCTATCTCTCTCATATAAGACCTGATATTTCATATGGAGTTAGCCTTGTCGGTCGGTTCATGCATTGCCCTATCGAGCACCATTGGGATCTTTGTCTGCTGAATACTCGGATACTTGAAATCCACTCCTGGCCAGGGCTTACACTTCACTAAGTCTACTGACAGATCGGTAAAGGTCTATACTGATGCTGATTGGGCTGGTTGCCACATAGACAGAAGATCTACCACAGGCTATTGCTCATATGTATGGGGTAATCTTGTCACTTGGTGGAGCAAGAAACAACCTCATCGTCTCTCTAGAAGCGATCTTGGGTTCGAACTCGAGGCACTTTGGTTTGGGTATTTTTGAAGCATTATGGCTGAAAAGAGTCCTTACTGACCTTCAGCAGATCCTTCAGCAACCTATCATACTCTGCTGTGACAATAATTCAGCATTATGCATGGCAGAGGATCCAGTCTATCATGATAAAACCAAACATGTGGACGTTGATGGACATTTCCTTAAAGAGAAGATTGATGCCAAGATCATTCAACTTCAGTGATGTTCCTCAATGAGACCAAAATGCGATATTCTCACCAAGGCAATTCCACCGCTTATGTTCGATGGAGTAGTAGCAAACTTGGCTGTATTGACATATAAAACCCAGTTTGAGGGGGGGTGGAAATATTATCATATCTATGTCAATTATGTAACATGAATCATATCGATGGCACTTATGTAACATGACATATTAATTGTATTATATAAACAATTAATATGTCATAAAGTAACTCTATTTTGTCCTATTATGTAATAGCCGACTCTAGCAATTAATACTAGCCGGCTCTAGTAACTTTTACTTTACTATCTAGGACCTTCTCATTCACACATTTAACTTGTATCTATTTATACCCATTCTTTAGACATGAATAAACAAGTTGAAGTTTACTCAAGTATTATTACTTTCTCAAACTCTCTTCACAAAGCAAACTTGAAGAAAGACTGCAGCAACACCTTCAACTCCAACAAAAACCCTTGAAGAAACTTGATGAACTTTGTATCAAAACGATCCTCGTTTCCTCACGATTCCGATGTCCTACTTGAATCTGAAAACCGTCAAGAAACCACTTAAAATTCTGAAGGGGAAATCTTGCTCTTTTATTTTGCTCTCAAAGCCTTGCAGGAAAAGTGTTTTCAAAGTTCTGATAACTTACACCAAATAGTGGGAGGTTTATTTCCAAATAAAGCCTCTCCCCACTATTTACTCCACTAAACCTTTTCAGAGTTCATTATTATAGTGAATTGTTGTTTACATAATTAAACCACTATCCAGAGTTTAACCTTGATAGTGTCATCAGACATTTTGACAAGAAACACACAACCTTGTATAATGAGACCTACACAAGTCTTTCAGTGAACATACTTCGGCATGCTATGATTATCACATGAATTATGCCACTGACTGCAAAATAACATTGATCAGTGGGCCTACGACACAATATGCTAGAGGACAAGACATGTCCCCGCACCTACTATCTCCTAGTCACAAACATTAACGCCCCGATCCCGGACACTGAGTCCTTATCCAGGAAAGAAACGTTCGGCTCATATAATATTAAATAAATCAATATTATATGTAAGCCTCTGCTACGTCGTATTGAGTTTAGCATTAATGGAAGCTAAAAGACTCGGGTAATTTTTTTTTTTTGAAACAACGAGAATGGAAATACAACATCTAAAGATAGAAAGATAACTAAAACAACCACAACCAACTTACAATCGTACGATGTTTAAAAGAAAAACAACAACGTTATCTTACAAGAGTTTCCAAAGAAAAGTACAATAAGTATTACAGAAGTAAAACAACATTGTCTTGTACAGCTCAAAGAAAGATAATAAAAGTATCAACACAACGTCCTCAAAGATCGTCCTCGAAATCTTCATCGATTTCTTGATCCACCTGTTCATCTTCTCATTCCCCAAACACACAAAACAAATACGTATTTGATGTATGTCAACTAAATAATATATTTTGATATATTTATCTCATTTATTTAAGTTTTTAGCAACGTTTTATATTAAATATAATAAATATCATAGTAATATAAATAATCTCTGAACATAGTAGATATCATAAAATTCCACTATTTTTGAATTATTTTGAGGCTTATCAGCCTAATTTCATTATCAGATTTACCCGTGGTTTTTCTCGTCTTTGGTTTGTACATATACCACGCAGTAAAATCTTGAAGTTGTGATGATAAGCTCGGAAATTAGAATTAGATTTCTCAAAATCTAATTGATCTCTTCAAAAGATTAGCCGATATTGAGCATTTATGGGCCTGACACAAGAGATTCCGGCGCAGACCGGGGGAAATACCGGCGCACGCCGGATGCTATCAAAGATCTGCGAATATTGGGGCATTTAATGCGTATAACGGACCTGACATCCATCATGATTAGCAAGATTCCGGCGCAGACCGAGGGAAATACCGGCGCACACCGGAAAGACAAATTCTGAATTATTTTTTATCACTATTAACATGCAGAGACGGTTCTATATATATATTTAGCATGACACAAGAAAGAGGGGGACTTAGCCATTTTCTTTCCTTCTATCTTGCAGGCAATAACATATAGGCTATTAAGCCAAAATATTTAATATTATTTTAGCTAAATTCCATCGTCATTATAACACTTAGAATGTTGGCATCAAGGTTGTGGTAGCTGAGAAGTAGTAGATGGGCTTTTGATGCAAATTCAGCTACGGATCTGATGTGATCCTTACGAATCAAATCATTTGTTTTGCCCAGGAAGAAACTGAATTGTAACCAATGAGAGCTATGATCCGTAGCTTAATCTAAGACTACGGTTGGAACGCCACAACGTAATGCTCGGTTACGCTGATAAGTTCTCAAAGGGGAGATCCTCCAATCCAAGAGAATCTCACACATAAACGTGCACAATTAAGACAATCTTAATCAAATAATAATATTTCACTCAGATATATGTTGCTAATAAAAGAGATAGTGTTGGCCTATATATAGGCTACAAAAACCGACTCAATGTTCCATCTTCCAATGTGGGACGGAAAAACTTACGAAAACTAAACAAACCTAAATGAAAAATGCGCCTCCCACTAGATGGGCTTCGCCAAACCACACTTCAGGCTCAACTAGCCTTTATTGACACAAAACTGAAATAAAAAGACTCATTAAACTAGGCGTTTTCCTTAAGCCCAAAAGCGTAGTGAATGTATAATATCGAAGCTTCATCACCCCTTTTGGGCTGGGGTATGAGAGCAAGCTGTCCTTAAGCTAACTCAATGGTTGTAACCGGTACATTCTAACATTATTTGTTAAGCTGATTATTATGAATGCTAAAATAGAAGTCGTAGTATTCGTAATAATAAGTGGCTAGACTTGTAACTAGCCAAGGCAATGTAATTAAACTATTTTGGTTGATCGGATAATGATTATGTAATATATAATTTCGATTGTGTTGAAGCTTTTTCTACTTAAATTGATTGTTAGCTCGTGTTGGAGTAATTAACCAATATTAGAACACAAACACTTGATTGATACCGAACGGAGATATTAGGTGTGAGAACGAGGTAGAAAAACCGGAAGGTAAAGTTGACCGTTATCGGAGTTCAATTTCTTATCCGGGGAATGAATTAGTTGTACTCGAGATTTTATCATGTCAAATTGGTGGGAGTCAAATTGTAGTGTATTTCTTATATGAGATTACCTCCTTTTACGAGTTATTCATGGTTATTTTGGGCTATTATGAGTAGTATATGAACGATATTCACTTATATACATGTTTCGAGACTAATGACGTTTTCGTCCTAAAAACTCGTGTTTTATGTGGATTTAATTCGTTTACACAATGTATATTATGCCTTGGTGCTCGTGTCTTTGTTTTCAGGCTTATATTGATGTATAAGGTCGAGAATAAGGAAGAGATTCTCGAGAAAGAACGAGATTTGGGGCCAAGGAGGAGAAAAGAGTGAAGAATCATTGACGAAATCTGAACCAGTCATTTCAGGGGCATTTTGGTCACACTTGGAGACACTTTCAGGAAGAGTTGTCTTAATGAAAGTTGTAGAGTGTTGAATCAGCTTTCCAACTCATTTTGAATCATCTCATTTGGAGCCCTATAAGTGAAGTTATGATGAAAATACTGAAACCTACCCAAAACTGGCGTTTGGAAGATCCAAACGGGCGTTCGCTTCATTCAGAAAGTTGCGTTTTCAGCTGGACGGGCGTCCAAATGACCTCAAACGGGCGTTTGTGAGGGTTCAGCCCGAAAACCAAAGCTCATACAAGGCAAACGGGCGTTCATGCAACTCAAACGGGCGTTTGTGAGGGTTCAAACTCTAGTTTGGCCCCGACAACAGTATTTCGCCATACCTGTAACATTAATCTTTATTTTGACCCATCTTGGAGGCATTTTCTGGCCAAGTCGTCTTCATGAAAGTTTTGGGTAATTGAACAAGCTTTCCAACGCATCTTGAATCGTTCAAATCGGAGCTCTACACAAAACGTTATTGCTGATTTACTGATGCAGAAAGTTGGCTCTTCAGGCAAACGGGCGTTTGCCTTGCCACGGACGCTCGTTCGCGGTCGGGATGCGGAAAAAACCTATAAAACCCCTCTTTTTCGGTCCCATATCATATCTATTCAATCCTGGACGACTTTGGGCATCTTAGGGGCGATTTTAGGGCGGTTTTTGAGTAGTTTACACACCCTTTGATCCCCATATTCCATAGATTAAATCCTTTGATTCTACATACTTCCTCCTAGATTAATTTTCCGTTTCAATAGCAAAGATTCGACTTTTTGATGGATTATTTCTTCAACATTCAAGGTTTGATTTTTATGATGATTATGCTTTCGTTTATTATTGTTCTTAGTATAATTTCCTTTAATTACTTCGTTGTTAGTATGATTATGAGTAGCTAAAGTAGTTGTGTAGCCGAATTATGTGAAAATGGGTGAAAATCCCAAAGGGGGATGAGATGGGAGTTGTATAGCGCTTAATTAAACGTTTGTATGATGAATTCATGTTCTAAAACTTGTTTTGATTGTTTTAATAGCTTTGAATGAGATTGACAACCTTGTTCACTGTTACACACACATCGAGCTTATATATGTATTTTGCGGCGAGGTGTAGGATACGGGTATTAGAATCACTAGACATAGCCTTGATTGTTAGATTGACAACCTAGCTAGACGTTAGGACTATGCCTATGTGAGGTTCTTATCGGGTTCCCGAGCGGCTCATTATTCTGGTCAACCATGTTAGGCGAGTTAGCTTTCTAAAGGGAGGGTTAATAAGCCTAGTATAGGGGGTTAAGCGAGAGTTGTTCAGACCTTAACGCAAGAATAAGGAGTTGACACCCGTGGATGTCATATAAATTGAATTGGATAGGTAGGTCGGTTAAGACACACTCCTTGTCAAGTCTTTCCTGTGGGGTAAAAGTAACCCGTTGGATCGTAGTTCGGCTATGCTTTTTAATCATATAAGTAAAACCAGTAGTGTAATCATTACTTTCTGCATTAGTATAATACCTCTCCACCATATTTTGGCCTGAACTAAGTTCTAAGTCGACTTTGGTACTTCACTGTTACTCCCTGTGGATTCGACCTTGTGACCACTATACTACCGTTGACCCGATACTATGTCGGTTAAAGTTAGCGGTTAGTTATTTTGCTATCACAAATCATTAGGTTTAGGGCTCTTAAACCAAGGAGGAGGCATAGAACAATTTCGTATGAGGGGAAATTGTTAGAATAGGAGTACACCATTTCACACAATAGGATACCCTTAATAGGACGACTAAGCACATCCTTAGAATTGAAAGAGACTATAAGTTCAATGAAATTGTCTTGGTTAGTATCTTTAGTATTAATCGTTAAATTAGTAACGTGAAACTATCACTTTTATGTTATAACTGTGACTTAGATCAAGATAATAATAGCTAATTGGTGTTTAACCACACTTTAAATTGTATCGTGTTCCCTGAGGGGACGACCTTGATTCACCAGACTAGACTACAATTTGATCCGGTACACTGCCGGTTAGATTGGAAGCATAGGAAAGTCCACATCAAGTTTTTGGTGCCGTTGCCGAGGACATGCTAATTTATTGTGTTATTGGTTACTACTTATATTAGTTCAAAATTCTTGAGGATAAGTCACACTTTTCTTAATCTCATTTCTATTTTTGTTCTTTGGTACTTACCAATCGGGTAAGTAGCCACGTGTTATTTTATTGTTTTCGTGTTATTTCTATCCTGTATTTGATGACCCGAAGCGGTAAGGCCCCACTCACTCCATACAAGCCTGACATAAATAGTTACAAAATGCAGTTAAGAGTAGAGAATAGACGCGGTCAAGCATGCCAAGGACATCTTGGTGACAAATCTCCCCAAGAATCATAAAATCGAGGGACAGAAATGGCCGAAGCCAGTGATGAAACACCACCTGAACAAGGGCTTGCTCATGCCCAAGGTCATGGACAAAACCCCAAGAATCCTAATCCACCATTACAAAATCTTCCTCAATCGGAATCACCAAAACCGAAACCAAAATAACCGTAATAACCCACCAAACCCAAGACCCATTTGTGATCAAACCTTGAGAAGGAATGAGACCAACAATCCAATTCGTTTATCCAATGATGCAGCAAATAACTTTGAAATAAAATCCCACCTTTTTGGTTAGATTGACAAAAGAGCTCAATTTCTTGGTGAGGATGACGAAGACCCGCATCATCACTTATATCTTTTTGAAGAATTGTGTAACATAGCCAAAAGTCAGGGCACTCATAGAGAATTGACAAGGATGTCAATGTTTCCCTTATCTTTAAAAGGAAGGGCAAGAGATTGGTTCATGTCTGTCCCTCATCATTCATTGACAAGTTGGGAAGACACTCAAATTGAGTTTTTAAAGCAATATTTTACTCCTGGGAGGAATTTGGAATTGAAGGTTGAAATTTCTAATTTTAGACAAGGATCCGAGGAAACACTTGGAAATGCTTGGGAAAGATTTAAAAAATTATTAAGAGCCTGTCCCGATCATGGTTACTCTTTTGATATGCAAATTCAACTTTTTTGTCGAAAATTGAGAAAAGACTCACGTGCGGATGTGGATCACGCATGTGGCGGTTCCTTGATGATGAGTGAAGCACAAGTTGTTTATGATGCTATCGAGAAGATTTCTAAGAACAATAGAATGTGGGAAACTGGTTCAAGCACAAGGAAAGTAGCATTTCTAGGAGAATCTACATCAAACGTAGAAGTTTTAGCACACTTGGAAAATTTGAGTAGGAAGTTTGATGGCTTACAAGCAAGCAAAGGTCTAAGCTCGGAAGGCAATGTATCTAGTGAATATTCAACGCATGACAATGTGTCATTAGGAATGGAAGAATCTGAAGGATATTCAAGGGAAGAAGTGAGTTTTATGCAACAACATAGGAATTTGAATAACGTTTACTCAAACTCATTCAATGCAATTAGAAGAGATCACCCCACTTTCCGTTGGTCCGAAAACCCAAGTAAGCAAGGACAACCTCCTTATCCAACTCAGTATAAGAGCTCGTAATCAAGGTTACCAAGGAAATACCTCGAGCCAAAACCACCAATCACCACCCAAATCATATCCACAACACACCACTCAAAGTATACCAGTTACACAAAGTTCCACTCCACCGGTAGAAGGAGTTGATAAGTGGGAAAAATTAATGGAAAATATGATGGGTGTGATGTATACTCAAGCTCAGAATATGGAAACCATGGTGACTTCTATAGGCACAGTTACTAAGGATATGAGTACGTTAAAAACATCCATGAGTGGACTTGACACAAGGATGAGAACCATAGAAGCATCTGTGCGAAATATGGAAGATCACTTAAGTAGAGAAGGAGAACGAAAGAAAAGTAGACCTCCGGGAGGACTACCGAGTAATACCGAAAGGAACCCAAGAGAGGTGAATGCAGTGATTACCCAAAGTGGAAGGGTATGTGGACGTAATGGAGTAGAGAACTCCGGAAACAATGAAGTAGAAGATGATTTGCATGATAAATTCGGAAAAAACCTGGAACACAAGGACGAACCAGAGTTCAGTAGAGAAGAAGAAGAAATTATCGAAAATTTCTTGAGACGTGATAGACATGTTGAAGCAGAAAATGAAGATGAGGAATGGATCAAGGTCCCGAGAATACTGAAAAATCCTAGAGCCAGTTATTTGCGGACCTTATTTAATGAACATGTTAGAGAGGACAATGTAGCTGATACTACGGTCCAAGTGGGGAGTAGCAGCACTCAAAAACCAACAGGTCTGGAAAAAGATACAGCCCACACTAGACATGGTATGGTTCACATAGAACGTGAGAAACAGAATTCAGGGCACATTTCGAAGAAAGTAGTGCAGGATCATGACATATGGCGACCACCAACTGCTCAAACATTCAAGGAAGCAGCACCGTCTTCACCAGAGGAGAAAGGTAAGGGAAGTATGACTTCGAACCCTAAAATTATTGATCTTGAATCTTTACCTTATCCACCTAGAGAGCAAATTAAAAAGTTGAAAACGGATAAGAAGTATGCACGATTTCTTGACACATTTCGTCACCTTAATGTCAGTATCCCTGTCATTGAAGCACTAGTCAATATGCCCACATATGGAAAGTTTCTCAAGGACATCCTCTCGAACAAAAAAACATTTAGAAGAGTATGAGAATATTTGTCTTAATGAGGAATGCTCCGCAGTAATGCAGCACAAGCTCCCGCCTAAACTAAAAGACCCCGGTAGTTTTACCATCCCATGTGAGATTGGGGGATTTTGTTTTAAAAAGGTGCTCTGTGATCTTGGTGCAAGCATTAATCTCATGTCTTACGAGGATATAGGAAACTAGGCATAGGAAAGCTCAAAAACACTGAGATGACCCTCTAGATGGCAGATAGGTCTATTAAACACCCTAAAGGAGTCATCGAAGATGTGTTGGTCAAGATAGATAAGTTTTACTTCCCAGTTGACTTTGTAGTTATGGAAATGGAAGAAGGGTTTTCAGCACCCCTCATTCTTGGTCATCCATTCCTAGCTACGGGAAGAACCCTTATCAACATTCAAAAGGGTGAGTTAATTTTAAGAGTCAATGAAGATGAGGTCACCTTTAATATCTTCAAGGCTATGAAACATCCATACAAATCACAAGAGTCATGTTTATTCATAGACACCATATCCTCTATCTCAGATAGATCATCTTTGAATTGCAAATTTTTGAAGATAAGCTCAAGAATGTTTAGCCTTATCCATCTATGAAGGAGATGACAATGACCAGGAAATGGAAGAAGTAATTTTTCACCTAGACACGGGTGGATCTTTTGTGAAACAACCATGGCATCGTTATTTGAAATTAGAACTGGAGGGCCCAGTATTGAAACCTTCGGTGGAAGAGCCACCAAGGAATTTGGAATTAAAACCTCTCCATTCGAATCTTAAATATGCCTTTCTTGAATCTGATAATCCGCTTCCTGTTATTATTTCGTCACCACTAACCAGTTTGCAGGAAGACCAATTGTTAAGAATGTTGAGGCAACATAAGAAAGCGTTTGGATGGATAGTGGCAGATATTCAAAGAATAAGTCCTGAGATTTGTGACACAAAATCATTTTGAATGAATGAGCTAAGCCATGTATCCAGCCACAACGCTGCCTCAACCCGAACATGAAAAAAGTGGTCAAGAAAGAGGTTATTAAACTATTAGAGATGGGGATAATTTTTCCCATATCAGATAGTGAATGGGTAAGTCCCACCCAAGTGGTACCAAAGAAGGGTGGTTTCACGGTGAAAGAAAATGACAAACATGAATGGATTCCAACAAGAGAGGTCACAGGATATCGAATGTTCATTGATTTTTGCAAATTGAATGAGTACACTGATCGCGTGCAAAGCACTTACTAGCAATTGGACTAGGTCTATCGTAGCAGAGTACCGGCGAGTCAAGGTAGATCCCACAGAGACTCGTAAGAACGTCTAATTATCAAGATTGAGTTGTCACGATAACGGTCTACGACCAACTAAATATATAGACAGTAGTATTGGTGCCTCAAACTAACAAGAATACGCAAGTTCAACTAAGCAACAAGAGTTTCTAATGTATTAGTTCAATTATGAGTAATTAGTTATCCCCCCACACATGCAACAGTCCTCCCCATTAGTGAATTTATTCATTGTTCAGCTACGGGTACAACTCCTAACCCTATATACTCCAACAATGGCGAAAGAGACAATCTATACGCAAGCTACCCTCCTTAATTGGTCGATAATAGCCCATACGCATAAAGAACTAGAGAGTGCCGATATTGAGTGTTACCTCATACGGAAACCCGCCTGAGACAATATCGACATTGACCAAAGACGCGTTCTGGTGGTCCATTCTAGATAATGTCATAATTAACACTTCACTTGCGGTCTTTCATGTTAATTTACGATAACATGCAAATAGTTGATCAGACTACTAACATGTAAATTAAATCTATCGATCAACGTAGCTGGCGCCGATTATCATGAATTAGTAATTTACTAGGTATTCGAGATCTAGCGATATAGACCGTCCACAGATCCAAGAACGCAAACTACTATTTCATGATTTCTTCGCCAACGAATCGGATCTATAACACATGGGGTAAAATAAACTAACTACTACATAATTAAACTAAAGAAGCAATTAAAACATACTAGTCGAATATGACAACGATAGATCTACATCTTGGAAAAGATAGAAAATCATACCATCGAAGACGAGCGTAGATCTCCTTCGGATCTCTCTGTAGGCGGCGACTCCGTCGTCTCTCCGACCAGAACTCATAAAATAAATAAAATAAAGAACAAAGAACTTTTATTGCATAATTTCCTTGAATAATTTGAGTACATTATGTTCTGAGGCGAAGCCTCTTATTTATAGCTATCAAAACCGACTTAGAATCATCTAGTTTGACCCCTCGTCCAAGAAAACGCATTTCGGAAGATTCTGGACCCTCGGTAAGTCGGCACCGCCCCTCGGGTTACCGAGGGTATTTTTGTCCTTTTTCTTCAACCGACTTAACTTGGATGCTTCTAAAATACCCTAGGCCCATTCCTTTCATTGATCCACTCCAGATTAAATCCATGCTCATTGAATATTTCGTATCCCGAAAATCATCAAATAATGCACGAATAATATCGAAACAGGGAAAATAAACGCTAAGTGCATATTTCTCGACTCATGAACCCGACATATGATATTCAATGTAAATGGTTCATATTTATAGGTCAAAACAACTATTTTAGCTCATAATGGATAGAATATTGATGCCGTATGATAGACTATTTTAACCGTCATCAACTACCCCCCCCACTAGCCTTACGCTCATTCCATGAAAGCAGAGTATCAAGGCGGAATGTACCTCCAAGAACACTCTCCATCAACTACCACATATTCAATAAATATTTCCTGCAGAAACATACATTAAGCCACAATCCATAAGCTCCCTATTAATCACTACCTACCACGCATCAATGTGTCGTGTGATGAATCAGTTGTGATAGTGTGTTTGTGAGAAGAATCAAGTTGTATTAACCACACAATCTTAACTTGCTTGCGCATACACTCACTTATCTTGCTTTCAGGCTTGGTTACACAACATGGTACCAATATTTGTTCGGACAGACTCGGGGACTGAGCATCGCTCTTAAGTCCTTGTTTGTTTCTTTTGATGCGAGGGTCGTGCCCTTTTTACACGAGTTCGCTTCCCTCACTACCTTTATTGCATATTATAATAATTTTTATTTCTTTTTTTCAGGCAAATTTCCTCACTTTTTTCTCTCTCACTCACAAGTCCGCTTGTCCCGGTCATCTTTCGTCATCCAAGTTGCTTCCCTTGTCTTACAACAATTTGTTAAAGTATATAGACAGACAAATAATGATTCCCGGTTAAAACAACTCATCATCTAATCTTAAACACTTCTCACTCAGATTATCTGCTCAAATATTGATTGCTATGATAGAATAATAATTAATAAGTTACTACTTCACGCAACATAACATATGCTCGTTCTTCCATACTAAATTGAATATTCTATAGCTCACTTCAAATTGAACTTGGGCTCCTTTTCTACCGCTTCCTTACTCGAAAACGTGCAATAAGCAAGCTAAAACAGTGTTAAATTAAACGGTGTTAAAATTTAAAATTATTCCCTTTTTCGACTACCCAGCTAAGACGCCTTTACCCCCCACTTATTATAGACATTGTCCCCAATGACTAATAATAAAGAAAAGGAAAAGTACTTAGCTCTGGAAATGTTGGCTGAGTCAAAACGAATCCCGGAGCGTAATCGTTAGCTCCTAGGTCATTCCTCTTCCAAGTGATTACTTGCTTTCCAAAAATCTTCCAAAAACTGTGAGTAACATGTGAAGGGAAATAAGAAAGTAAGGTGGCGGTAATTGTGCATACCAGAGGAATGTGATAGCAAAATACTTAACCGCTAACTTTCACCGACAGAGTATCGGGTCAACGAGAGTGTAGTGGTCCCAAGGTCGAATCCACAGGGAGTAATGTCTAAGTACCAAAGCTGACGTAGAAATTAGTTCAGGTCAAAATAATGGTGGATGATATTATACTAATGCAAAAATAAAGATGAAACTACCGGTTCTACTTCTAAGTATTAAAAGGTATAGTCGAACTATGATCCCACGAGCTACTTTTACCCCTAAGGAAGGACTTAACAGGGAGCGTGTCTTAACCGACCTACATATCCTATGTAGTTTAATGACATCCATGGGTGCCAACTCCTAATTCTAGTGATTAGACTGAACAACTCGATCTAACCACCATATGTAAGCTAACCGACTCTCCCTTTAGAAAACCAATTATCCTAACATGATTATGTTCTAGAGTTGCTCGAACAACGATGACAAACCTCTATATTGGAAACGGACCTAACAACTAGGCCGAATCTACGCAACGATCCTAAAACCCCTTATCCCACATCTCACCGCAAAATACATCTATAAGTTCGATGTGTGTGACAGTGAACTAGGTGATCAATCTAATTCAAAGATGTTAAAATAAGTTTTAGGACGTGGAATAATCGTTTAAACATTCAATTACGTACCACACAACTGCCAATTATCCTCCTTAGGGTTTTCGCTCACTTTCACATAATTCGACTACACATGCAATTAGCTACTAATGATTATGCTATTAAACGAAATAAGAAAAGAAAACATGATAGGAATAATAAAAGAGAAATAATTCATTACCATAAAATGGCAGAAAATCTGATCCACAATGTAAGACGAGATAATTGCACCAAAAAGTTGAATCTTCTAAGCTAGAACAATTGTGTAGAATCGAAGGAAGTAATCTATGGAATCAAAGGATTGAAAGGTGATCAAACTACACTAAAATCGCCCCTAAATCGCCTAGGAAAAGTCTAAAGACGGCCAAAGATATATAGGGGCTGAATGAGCTGCATATTTATAGTGTAGGTCGAAAATCTGCTTCTGTCGGTCTTGGACGAGCGTTTGGGTCCTGACAAACGCCAGTTTGCCTGGATCATGCCTTGAGGGACAAACGCCCGTTTGCAGTGTCTGAACGCCAATTTGGCTTGAATGAGCTTTTTGCTTCAGGCTGAACCCATCCAAGCCAGTTTGAGGGTAATTTGAACGCTAGTTTGGCTAAAAACTCAACTTTCAGTATCAACGCTACTTCTGTCAAACGCCCGTTTGACCTGGCCAAATGCTAGTTTGAGGTAGGCTTGAGTCATGCTCGCCATTTATAGTACAACTGACTCGGTACCCTACCGGTCAGAGTTGGCTTACTGTAAAACAGCCATCAGAAATATCATAAAATATTAGAAAAACACTTAGTTTTTAATTATCCTTAGGCATTCCAAGCATGATAAAATATAATTGACACACTTGATGTAGTGTATTTGAAAGAATAATTTTTTAATAAAGTGAGTAAACACGATGCATTATGATGATATAATATTCGTCAATCTTTGATTTTTGAATACGTATAATTAAATAATTATTATCAAATATTTTATTTATGAAATGAGACAAGCATAATTGCATTTGTACTTAACTTTTAGAAATGCTTTCTTTCAAAACGAATCATGATTCTGGAATCGGATTAGAATGACGATTTTTGGCATAACTTTGACTCGACCATAGCCAAATGGCTTACCCAAACATAAATTCATTTTTGTCCCCATCTCAGCCTTGTAAAGTGGCGAGACCCCACTCAAACTAGCCATCGTATTTAACCGCATTATAACCAACCCTTAGCCTGATTTGGTCTACATTCCCTTGGCATCCCGCAAGTTTAATATGTACTTATGGATAACGGCGATGACATCGGAACTAAGAGACGATGCATTAGAATGGCACGAGTTGAGATTGGTACATTATCATTCTGAGGCCATTTAGCAAAATTATATCTAATTTCGATTGAAAAAAAATAAAAAATAAATAATATATAATATAAAATAAAATTGTTGTTTCAGCAATAAATTGGTTCCAACCAATAAACTAGGAACCATTTGTATATATGAAATAAGAGTTATTGGGGGCAATTTTGTAAGCTTATTAAACAGTACCGGGATGTTACCAATCGAGATATTTTTGATCAAGAGTTGAAGGTGTAAGTACGTACGACTTGCTTTTCTCTTTTGATTTTCCTTTTTATCCTTTCGATTAGCCAACACCCTGAGCCTAAACGTTACAAGCCACTTTGCCAACTACTTGACTTAGTCTTTGATTCCGGATATTAATGAGTGGCGATTAAAAGTATTTCTAAAAAACTTTAACTATATCTAGTAAGTAATGCATGTAAAATTTCATTTAAATAATGTTTGATAACTAATTTGATACTTACACATACTTTCCTCCTTAGAAAGACAAAATCATCATATGATCATGATGCACTGCGTACGGCACTACATTGGAACCTTAAACTAGATAAATACATTGTCTCCTTTGTGTCCTTATAATTTATCATTTATTTTGTTCGGGGACGATCAAAGGCTAAGTGGGGAGTGGTTGATCACTACAAAAAAACAGCAGTTTTGCGACGGAATTTTTGCGACGGACTTTATTTCCGTCGCAAATTAACGCTTCTGACGGATGTTTTATTGTTTGCGACGACGGACATTTAGGCGGGACCAATTTTTCCACTTGGCGAGCAAGTTTGCGGCGGAATTTTTATTAATTTGCGACGGAATATTTAATAAAATTTTATAAAATTATTTTATTATTCTGAATTTATATGTTTGCGACGGAATTAGGGTTATTTTGCGACGGACATTAAATTCCGTCGCAAAACGGCGGATATCAATCGCAGAATCCCTTTTCTTCCTCATTTCTCTTCTTCATTCCCCTCTTCTCACCCGCCGCCCCCTCTTTGAAGCTCTTCCGGCGCCACCTCCTCCCACCACCGCCGCAGCCACCCACAGGTATGCTCTTCCTCCCCTCCCACCCCCTCTCCCCTGACCCGATTCCCCCTCCCTCCCCACATGCAGTATATATATGTATGTATATATATATAATTTTTTTTTTTTTATATATATATATATATATATATATATATATATATATATATATATATATGTATGTATGTATATGTATATATATATTGTATATGTATATGTATGTACAGATTTTATTTTTTATATATATATATTTTTTTTCAATTTATATTGTATATATATATTGTAGTATGTAATTTTTGTATATTGTAGTATGTAATATATTTTTTCGTTTTTTTATTTTTTTCGTTTTTTTTTGTATGTTTTTTTTAAATATTTTTTTATATAGTGTATCATATGTAGTATAGATTTATAGATATATATGTGTAGTAATTATAAGTTAGAAAATGCTTACTTATGTGTATTAGTTAGATAAGTTAGGAAAATGCTTAAGTATGTGCAAAGCCGGATGTTGGTTGAATTGGTTGAATTGGTTTGTTGAATGCTTAAGTATGTGCAAAGCCGGATGTTGGTTGAAAATGCTTAGTTTAGAAACTGGATGTTGGTTGAATTGGTTTGTTGAATTTGGATTGAAATGATGATAAGTATGTGCTTACATGATAAGCATAACATACATAAGGTCCTCAAAGGTGCTTTGTCTACCCGTTTGGAAAATGGTACTGGGGGTACTTTGTTATCCGGCAAAGCCTCCGAATTATTTTGACGTCGAACCTTTGACCATGAATCGAAAATTTAGGTTATAGTGTTGTTAGTTTCATAGTAAGTTGAGTAAAACCTGAGTTTGCAAAAGTGTTGAGACAACCTTCAAAGACTATTGTTAGTCTCATATTTTGTATGATATGATGTGTAGGATTGAAAATGAAGAGAATAGAACGTAGTTGGATGTACGAGAGGTTGGATGCTAACAAGAAATTTAACCCGGTATTTGTGAATGGTGTGGAGGAATTCATCAAACATGCAAAGCGATTAGATTCGTTTCGGGCAAATAATGGAATGATGAAGTGTCCATGTAGTAAGTGTAAGAACACTAAATTTTCGATTGAACATGACGTGAGATTACATTTAACTAAATATGGGTTTTGCGCAAACTACTATGATTGGGTGTGTCATGGTGAAGAGTTTCCCATTCCGATCAACGTTCAGCAAGAACGGAATGTGAACCCTTATCAGGACATGGTTAATGACGCATTACGTGATAGGATTGATCACGTAAGAGAAGAATTTCTTAACCAAGAGGAGAACAATGAGACACCAAACCACGAAGTTGCGGCATTTTTGAAATGCCGAAAAAGCGCAGAGGAACTTGTATGTGATGGAAGTAGTGTCTCCGTCTTTGCAAGCGGCTTCTAGGTTGCTCACTTTGAAATGTGATCACAACCTCTCTCACAAATGCGTTGACGGGGTTACGGTTTGATAGGAGATATTCTTCCGAAGAATAACTTAATGACCTCGAACTTCTATCAAACCAAAAAGTTGTTAAAGGCATTAGAGCTACCCCATGAGAAAATACACGTGTGTCCCGCGGGGTGTATGTTATTTTGGGAGGAGGACGCGAATCTGGACAAGTGTCGGAAGTGTGACCATGATCGATATAAACCGAAAACGAACGCAAGAGGTCAATGTGTGCCTAACAAAGTGATGACTTATTTCCCGATTGGACCTAGACTCCAAAGGTTGTACGCCACGAAACATATAGGCAAGGAAATGAGGTGGCACGCGAAAACCCCAGGACAAGCGGTATAATGGCCCACCCAAGTGATGATTGAAGCTTGGAAGCATTTTGACCAAATGCACCCGAGTTTGCTAAGGAGCCTAGAAATGTGCGGTTAGGACTTTGCATGCACGGTTTTGCACCTTTTGGTAATTTTGGGAAGAACTACTCTTGTTTGGCGATCATGGTTACACCATACAATCTTCCGCCTGGTTGTGCATGAAAAGACAGTTTATATTCTTATCGATTACTTGTACCGGGGCGAAAAATCCGAAGGAAACCTCGATGTTTATTTGCAACCATTGATTAAGGAGTTGAAGCAAATTGTGGGAAACAGGGTTGTTTACTTACGATGTATCCACAAAACAGAATTTCCATATGAAATTTGCACTAATGTGGACTATCAATGATTTTCCTGCGTATGGCATGTTATCCGGGTGGACTACGGCCGGTGTGAAAGCTTGTCCCTATTGTGGTGATGGAAACAAGTCATTCGGCTCAAACATAGTGGTAAATGCACTTGGTTTGATTGTCATCGCGCTTTCTCCTCAAGACCATATTTTTCGACCGATAAAGGTTTTTTGAAGTCCAAACAAGATGAACACGCGACTCCACCACAGTAGATTGAGTGGTGAGGAGGTATGGGAATTTGTACAACACCTACCAAGCATCATTGATGGCTCAGTTCGGACTTGAAACGGCTTAAAAACTTCAAGAATGGTTGGTGGAAAAAGAAGCATTTTTGGGATCTTCCGTATTGGAAAACATTGCTTTAGCTTCGACATTGCCTGGATGTGATGCATATTGAGAAAAACTTCTTTGAAAAACTGATTGGCATGGTTATGGACGTTAAAGGCAAAATCGCTTGTGGTCCAAAATCACTAAAGATTTGAAAGAGCTTTGCGGCGCCCGATTGTACACTTGTTCTTGACAAGCGAAAAGAAAAGTGTTGTGTGAATGGGTCACCAAGTTGAAATTCCACGACGGTTATGCTTGGACTGAGTAGGTGCGTAGATCATGATAAATACATTCTACGTGGTTTGAAAAGCCATGATTGTCACGCTTTTTATGGAATGTTTGTTGCCGCTTGCCGCTTCGAGAATTGATTCGAAAAATGAGTGGAATGCATTGACCGAGATAAGTCAATTCTTTCGAGACTTGTGTGTTTGCTACCCTAAAAATAGAAGACGTGATTCGCTTAGAGAATAACATTGAGATTATTTGCAAGTTAGAAGAAGATTTTGCCTCCAAAGGCGTTTTTAACTCGATGGAGCATTTATCGTACACTTGCCGTATTAGGTCGAGTTGGTGGTCCCGTGCAATATCGATGGATGTATCCATTCGAAAGGTTTTTGAATCACTTAAAACAAAAGATTGGTAACAAAGCTTTCGTAGAGGGATCAATATGCAATGCGTATTTGTTGGAAGAGATTTCAAACTTCTGTTCTATGTATTACGATGATCATATTGAAACAAAAGCAAAGAATCTTGCTGTTGGTGAGACTTCGGCATCAGCAATCATTTCAGATTTACCTGAGTTATTCCGTGATCATAATGGTACAACAACTGGGAAGTGCAAGACGAGGTTCTTGGATAATAAAGAATATGACTTTGTGCACAAGTACGTATTGTCTAACTGCGAAATCATGAAACCGTATGAACTGTAAGTACCTCATTACTACATATATACAATGCTTAACAGTTTTTTCTGAACAAATATACATTAACTGACAAAATGATTCATTCTTAGATTGTTCGAGCAATTTATTCGTGTTCAACAGCCTCAATTGACCTCGACAGATATTTGGAATAAACATGAAAATGAATTTACCAAATGGTTTGCACAACAAGCATCATTGTTGAATGATGATTTGCTAAAAGCTTTGGCAAGTGGTCCTTCGTCAAGTCAAAAATTGGAAACGTTATTCGATTAACGGCTACAACTTTCGGACATTCAACCGGGCAACTGATATTGGTAAATCTTCAGTCAACAACGGAGTTTGTGTCAGTTCCATGGAAGGTGCCGACTATTATGGCACTTTAAATGAAATCATTGAGTTGGTGTATTATGGAGCTTCGATATGCCTACAAAGCCATATTGTTCAAATGTGATTGGTTTGATAATTCTGCACGGGGCATGAATGTGCATAAAGATTATAAGATAGTTGAAGTTCATCGTGGTAGGAAATATGGCTCTTATGATCCATTTGTTCGGCTTATCAAGTCGAGCAAGTCTACTATGCTCCATATCCAAGTTTGAAAAAGACAAAGATCAATGGTCGTTGTTTTCAAAACAAAGGCAAGATCGACTATCGATGCTCCCGTCGAGGAAACCGTTTTCCAAGAACAAGTGATCAATGATGTTTCCGATTATCGATCCTCTTAACATTGTCCACCAAGATCTTGATGTCGATGTTGACTCCGATGTTGGGGATAATGACTTGGATGATGATGAGATGGCGGATTTCATTCAACAAGAAGATGGAGAGGAAGAAGAATCGGTTGATGATCTAGATACTGATGAAGAGGAGGAAGAACTCTTCCATTCTAGTAGTGATAGTGAATAATAATGTATTAAATATTTTATTTTGTCATCATTCTGAATAATAATGTATTAAACATTGTAATTTATTATTAATTAGTATAATTGCATTTAGATTAGTATAAACGTCATTTTCTGTGTCAAATAGATGTCAGGTAGAGGTAGAGGTAGAGGTAGACGCGGTAGGGGTAGTTCCCCCTCCCCCGGAGCGTCTTCCTCCACACAGACTCACGGTTTGGATGATGAGATACACCAGATGACCGAGGAGGATTTGGGTGTCATTGTCAATGGTGACCTTGGATTGCCGTTTTTGGATCCCGAGGGGAGATGGTAAGTTAATACATATCTTGCTTTAATTTGTTTGTATTTTTATTTATATTTTGATTAACCAAATATATTAACAACTTATTGTTTTCAATATGACAGGTTTACCGACAACTATGTCAAGAAAATGGCCAAGACCGCCATAATCAAGCCAAGCTTCAACACTTTTGCCACCACGTGGCATAATGCCCGCCAGGAAGCGGCAGAGGAAAGGTGGTGGCACGCATTTAGTGGTACGCTGCTCATATAAATATAACTATAATTATAACTATACATATAACATATATATAACTATGTTGCGAGGCTCATTTCACTTTCGAGTTACGCCACGGCGCCTGGTTAGGAAGCTTTTGAGCGATATGCTATCAACGGGTCCGTGATTATATGTATCGGGCTCAAACAAACCCCCGTGCTCGGCTTTGGATGACCCCGGATATTCTCCGTCAGTTCGAGGAGTGGATTGGGAGTCCCGTAAGCAATTATTCAATATTTAATTAATAATACTTGCGTTTTATATATATATGTATGTACTAACTTGTTTATCTTATGTCGAATAGGCATTCAAGGAAACATCTGCGAAAAGAAGATAAACCGAGCCTGATCCGGTGAGGAAGGGAAGATCCTCGGGACACATGCTATGGGCGACGCGGCGTTATCGATTTCGCTCGGGCCATGGAGGACAATAGAAAGTGCCCCTATTAGTCGGAGATCTCGGTGACTAGTTCGAAGAAGAAGAAGTCGGGCAACTTCGTCTCGAGGAAGTTTGAGAAAATCTTGATACGTTATGTATTCTAAATATTATATATACATTATATATATATCATGTAATTATTGTTACTAACAAATTTATATCATACTTTACTGGACGCCTTCACCTCGGAAGCAAGCGAAAGCCCAGACGCAGACTGACACCCACACCTCGGCGAGTCGCGTCTTTATTACTGAAGCGCCGGTGGTTACGACAAGAAGGGGAGAGTTTTTGGCATGGGGTCACCGCCTCCATGTACTACGACAGCACCTCACATCGCTCGACACTCATCCGCCGAGACATACTCTCCGGGCATACTCACCCGCCTCACCCCAGGAGATGGCGAGAGAAAGATTAATCTGGCAAACACAAAGCGAGGTTGGAGGAGCTAGAGAGAGAGTAAATCGTCGGAAGACAGACTTAAGCGCAGATGAAGGAGTGGATTACCCAAATGTTAAAGCGGCATCCTCCGAGGATGCAACCCGGTACGAGGCAAAGACAGAGATGACCGATCGATCACGGACCTGGAGGAAGTGACATGGGTTTAGGTAGTACACCGGGTCCGGTGGGTGACATATTGCTTTATACATTTTTATTTATTTTGGCTTATCGTATCCCTTTGACATATCGTTTTATCCCCTTTGACATATCCCCATTGACATATCGTTTTATTTATTTTGGTATCGTATCCCCTTTTATATTGTTGTTGTTGATAGCCGGTAGCAATTGTAATGCTACCGGGGAAAATTATGGTTGTTTTGCGGCGGTGGTTTGGCGGTCACGCCGAAAACGAACCATAATTTTCTGATTAATTTTAACTTTTGCGACTGAAATATTCCGTCGCAAAGTTGCATTTGCGACGGATATGTAAGGATCTAAAAATTAAAAAAATTATTTAATAAAAAAATATTTGCGACGGATTATACAATTTTTGCGACGAATTATACAATTTTTGCGACGGTTTATAAAATTTTTGCGACGGATTATACAATTGTTTGCGACGGAGTTTACATTGTTTTGCGACGGAAACTATATTTTTTTAAAAAAATTAAATACGTTATTATCCGTCGCAACATTCGTCGCAAATAATTTGCGACGGATAAACCGTCGCAAAAACTCGGTTTTGCGACTAAAAAATGCGACAAATAAAATCCGTCGCAAATTAGGATTTGCGACGGAATAAGCCTAGTTTGCGACGATAGCCTTCCGTCGCAAAAAAACCCAGTTTTTTTGTAGTGGATGAATGTCAACTAAATAATACATTTTGATCTATTTTATCTCATTTATTTAAGTTTTTAGCAACATTTTATATTAAATATAATAAATATCATAGTAATATAAATTATCTCCGAAAATAGTAGATATCATAAAATTCCACTATTTTTGAATTATTTTGAGGCTTATCAGCCTAATTTCATTATCATATTACCCGTGGTTTTTCTCGTTTTTGGTTTGTACAGATACCACGTAGTAAAATCTTGAAGTTGTGATGATAAGCTCGGAAATCAGAATTAGATTTCTAAAAATCTAATTGATCTCTTCAAAAGATTAGCCGATATTGAGCATTTGTGGGCCTGACACAAGAGATTCCGGCGCCGACCGGGGGAAATACCGGCGCACGCCGGATGCTATCAAAGATATATCAAAGATCTGCGAATATTGGGGCATTTAATGCGTATAACGGACCTGACATCCATCATGATTAGCAAGATTCCGGCGCAGACTGGGGGAAATACCGGCGCACGCCGGAAAGACAAATTCTGAATTATTTTTATCACTATTCACATGCAGAGACGGTTCTATATATATCTATATATATATATATATATATATATATATATATATATATATATATATATATATATATATATTTAGCATGACACAACAAAGAGGGAGACTTAACCATTTTCCTTCCTTCTATCTTGCAGGCAATAGCATATAGGCTATTAAGCCAAAAAATTTAATATTATTTTAGCAAAATTCCATCGTCATTATAACACTTAGAATGTTGGCATCAAGGTTGTGATAGTTGAGAAGTAGAAGATGGGCTTTTGATGCAAATTCAGCTACGGATCACCGGGTACGAGAGCAAGCTGTCCTTAAGCTAACTCAATGGTTGTAACCGATACATTCTAACATTATTTTGAACCGTTAAGCTAATTATTATGAATGCTAAAATAGAAGTCTTAGTATTCGTAATAATGAGTGGCTAGACTTGTAACTAGCCAAGGCAATGTAATTAAACTATTTTGGTCTCTTTCGGTTGATCGGATAATGATTATGTAATATATAATTTCGATTGTGTTGAAGCTTTTTCTACTTAAATTAATTGTTAGCTCGTGTTGGAGTAATTAACCAATATTAGCACACACACACTTGATTGATACCGAACGGAGATATTAGGTGTGCGAACGAGGTAGAAAAACCGGAAGGTAAAGTTGACCGTTATCGGAGTTCATTTTCTTATCCGGGGAATGAATTAGATGTACTCGAGATTTTATCATATCAAATCATTAGGTTTAGGGCTCTTAAACCAAGGAGGAGGCATAGAACAATTTCGTACACTCGTATGAGGGGAAATTGTTAGAATAGGAGTAAACCGTTTCACACAATAGGATACCCTTAATAGGACGACTAATCACATCCTTAGAACTGAAAGAGACTATAAGTTCAATGAAATTGTCTTGGTTAGTATCTTTAGTATTAATCGTTAAATTAGTAACGTGAAACTATCACTTTTATGTTAAAACTGCGACTTAGATCAAGATAATAATAGCTAATTGGTGTTTAACCACACTTTAAATTGTATCGTGTTCCCTGAGGAGATGACCTTGATTCACCAGACTAGACTACAATTTGATCCGGTACACTGCCGGTTAGATTGGAAGCGTAGGAAAGTCCACATCAGTATTCAAGGTAAGTACAAAAGTACTTAGTAAAAAATAGAAGCAATTGTATTAAACATGTATACACAGTATTCATTATGATTATTAAATTACCTTTATAAAGCCAACTCAATCTAGGGTTCATTTCATGCTCATCAACATGTCATGACTAAACGTTTCTAACTTAACTTATCTTTGTTACATCCGCATTCAAGAGCACTACGCATGGTGTATATCCACCACGAGATATCGTTTGCAACCTAACAATGGATCACACTGATAGCTACGGGTTTAACCTAATAGTGCACGCGTTCGGTGAAGTCCTCTACCATTCAGCCGTTTATAGGCCAATAGAGTAGTTCACTTTTCTTGACCGCCCAGCACGTCGTGATATAGCCTTGTGCCTAACCAAGAATGGCATGGTATTTAGTCTTTTACTAAACAATTATGTATTTAATGTCCGTTAACTAACCACCTATGTCTTTTCAGAGCAAAACTCACCCTAACCAACTCTACTCCCTCACTTAAATCATCTAGACACAACGTCTTATCACATACACAGACGTTGAAGGATACTAATCCACCAAAGCACAAGCCTATCATGCCCTTCCGACGATCCCGAACTTCAACTCCCTTTAAGAGTTCATTCGGTACCGAAACTAAACACATCAGAAACTCATTCAAGGCTTGTTCATGTTCATTTAGTGTTATTAGATCAAGAATGAACACTTAAAACTCAACACATATTTCAAAACATCATTTTTCCCAAAAACAGGGTCAATGCGTGCGCATTCACCGGTTTAGAGACTTCCTGTTTGATCTTGTTCAACCAATGCGTGCGCATTTCCTGTTCTGAAAGTATCCTGAACCAACATGAAGCAGGAATACGTGCGCACTCCCTGGAATGCGTATGCATTCAACATGCTAGAACCATCATGCTCAACTCTAAACCAAGAATGCGCGTCGCATTGTACCTCTCAAAGCCTTAAACATGATTTTCAACACTTTTCTCAATTCTACAACTTTTCCAAACATGTTCATCATCAATTTAACAAGAAACATCAAAGAAATATAACCCTTTAACGCCCCATAACATAGCACATTGGTTCAAACATCAAAACACATGAAATCTTGCATCAAAACAACTCCAAACTCACAACCAAACCTTATAACACTTGAATTAACACAATAGGAAGATCTCTTACTTGCTTCAAGCACAAAACACAAAAACTTGAAGAAAGATGCGCAACACCTTCAACTCCAACAAAAACCCTTGAAGAAACTTGATGAACTTTGTATCAAAAGCGATCCTCGTTTTCTCACGATTCCGATGTCCTACTTGAATCAAAAACCGTCCTAAAACCACTTAAAATTACGAAGGGGAAATCTTGCTCTTTTATTTTGCTATCAAAGTCTTGCAGGAAAAGTGTTTTCAAAGTTCTGATAACTTACACCAAATAGTGGGAGGTTTATTTCCAAATAAAACCTCTCCCCACTATTTACTCCACTAAACCTTTAATTATCCCTTAATTGCAAATTAGCGTCCAACTATATATATATATATATATATCGAAGAATCTAATATTTCGTTTTCGCAAAATGAGACGTCTGTCATTTCCCAAAAATCGGAATATTACACCTTAATACTTCAAAAAAAGGGTATCTGGATAACACCCTATTCAGTTGTGACAAAAGGAACATAAACAAATGAAATCCAATCGCAACTACTGGACAGACGTGTAAGAATTATCATTTAGTAAAAGATAATTATATATGGCCCTTAAGTTATTTAACAATTATGTCGGTAAATATATTATTGGTTTATTATCTAATTAAGGGTATTATGGGAAATCCTATGATGGTTAGGGTTTTCATCCGGAATATTCCATAATGCTTTAGGTCCCTAGTCTTGCCTATATATAGACTGCCTGTGTACCATCGGTTGGTGATCATACCGAAAATAGGCATAGACCAGAAGACCTAATAGCATCATATGCTGTCATGTGCATATGGAGTTCTTCTCTATTTCAGGGCTAGGATCGTTGTGGAAAAACGGAGTCGAATAACAATGGATGTAGGAACGATCCAGATGATTTCTTCCGCTTCCGCTTATTCAGGTAATCTGAATTTATCGTTTTCTATCATGTGGTATCAGAGCAAGGTTACTATTCATGTTATTCGAAGTATTGTTTGTAAGCCGATTTGATTCAAATCTGTTTTTTTTTTTTTTTTTTTTTTCCGTTCTCGATCTGCTTTTCTTGTGCTTCTCATGTATACATATATATTGATAATCACCGGAGAATTATCATTGTTGATTTGCATACATATATGTTGATAATTATCACATCCGTGAATGTATGTATATTCAGTTATTCGGACACTAAAAAAAAAAAAATCTTGATTAATCATTTGCATTAATAAATCAAATAGTGTATACTAATCACGTAAGAACTTTTTCTCATGAACACATCGCCGCCGCCACTGTCACCTTATGCGGTGATTATGGGCCTTATGGCTGAGTCTGAGCAGCTATATAAAGACTACGTTGGTAGCCATCTGCACCGGACAGATTGTTTGCGTTTTCGTTTGCGTCTGCGTTCATCACCTCCGCCAAGCCACCATTGATTCCGGTGGATCAAGGCTGCATTGGTAGCCATGAAATAAAAGGAGGAGATGGGGTGATACCGTGATAAGTTTCCACTTGTTGCTCTAGGAGAATTTGCTTTGGTTGGTATTCAGTCAGTCTTCTCGGGAAGACGGCGGCGGTTCCTTTTAGGTTAGAGGGGCGTGTTTTTTAGGTTAAAGGGATATGAAGAATGAGTGATGGGCCTAATTAATTTATAAAAATAAAAATAAAAAAAAATCTATAAATTGTTTTATACATGTCGTTTACCCATTTTGTAGATTTGGCTATTCACATGCTGTGTACAATAACATGGTTATTTTATTTTGGGCTATTGGGTCAATCAAATTAATAATGTTATAATGATTATAATAATAAAATAATGTTGGCCCAGCATATTGCTAATTGTCCAATATTATTAGCTAGCAATAGATATGTTATTTTGTAAAATATTTATTCCGTCGGTCTAGCATATTAGTTGTATGTTCCTTTATTCAGTACGTTACAAAATCGTAAATAATTTGATGTATTTTGTTTCACATTAATAAATTACGATTATAATTCTTAAGGAGGATATGGTAAAATTAGTTCATTAATGACTCCCGAAAGTATGCATTATTTTGTTTAATTATGTATACATTTAGTAGAGACTAATTGATCATACCTTGGATGTCACATTGAGAGATTATTTTCGTGTATTTTGGAGCGTGCGATAAATAATAGATTAATTATCACATGGTGATAAGTGATTAAATATTGTGATACACTATTTACATAATGACATTGTAGTGATAGTTGTTGTTCGTGATTAAATTGACGAAATTGATTACATCATGTTTAGTGATCAATTTAATGCATATTTTAGCTACAACTAAAGGGTTGATTGACATATATGAGTGAACCATATCTTGTTTGTGCATTTGGTGGAACCTAATAATTAACTGGTTTGATTAATTAATGTTGTAGTCTTTTCATATCGTTATTGAAATACATTATTTGATTGTTTGTATTAAATGAAGAGACTATATAATCAACCGTATGTGTCACATTAAGATATTACTTTTCTTGCATCTCTCGGAGTAGCCACAAAGATCCGGAATGCATGAGAAGTAATCTGGCGATTAATCACATAATGTTTAGTAATTAAATGAGTGACTCATACATTTCGGACCAATTAGTTCATTTAGATAATGCCCGGCCCCACAGGGAGGCAATTACCTTTATGAGACTAATTGTAATAAGATGGAAATTAGCATAAAGATGAGGAGATTTATCTTATGCCCACAGGTACAGATGGTCTCACTCTATACAGTTAATTCTCCAGTCTTATTATTTATGATAGTAAATTCTATGTAGTGTTTACAGACTCTACCCACAGGAAGGCCGTGAATTTACTTTTAAAAGAATTAACATTGGTTGATTCTGTCTAAGGCAACTCATATGATTAATTTTGGAATGCATTGGTTAGGATCTTGTAATTCGTATGGGTGCTCCACCACTCACTACGGTCACATTTATCAACCGATGGGTTGATTTATGAGCATTTTAGTAAATCAATCTCTTATGTTGGTGTTCTTAAAATAAAATTAAACCATTTTAGATATGCATTTCCATTAAGGATAAAGTTTATTTTGACCACCCTAATGTTAGAGTTGTCTTCAATGACATATAATAAAATTGTTCAGTACGTACTTCTCATAATAGAAATTGGGTTATTAGTGTCAGTTTGTAGATCATTTTGGATTACTAATATTATGATTTTCCTATGGTCTTGGGTGATTTCTGTTTGTGATAGTGTAATTAAATACACTTTTCATGTTCAGAGTGTTCACAATTTTATGAACATAGAGAAACACGTGGTCTATAGTGTATTTGATCATTTGCATTCTGGCATGATAAGTGAATTTTGTGAGACATATAAAGAATTGTTTTGTCTCATTATAAGAAATTACACTCGGAGGTAAGCTTGTTCCTATTAGTTGAATGTCATCTTAATTTTGGTTAGGGACATTAAAGTATGTTATCTCATTGGTTCAGAAATTGCTATGTGTTAGATCTCATATTTAGTTGTGATATAAGGTGAAGTGTTTCAAATCTTTACTTCACATTGTCAATTGTATGTAGGTCAAATTTTCATCATTAGATGAAAATATGAGGCTATCATCTTTTGGATAGTGAAACTCTCGTGCTCAATTTAAGATTTCAAATCTTTATTCTGTAGAGCACGATAGCCTATTGAATTATATCTAACCTATATTAAAAGTTGACATCAATGAATATATCATTGTTTCGACATATGAAGTTGCAATACACTTCTCTAAGGTAAACTAAAGTTGTGATGGGTTGTAGGGCTTAATAGCTTTATTTATCACCATGACTTGAGTTTGTCGGGTTTGTATAGGGCAAACCATTAAGTTTACTCATTACTTCAAATTTTAGATGAGATCATGATATAGTAAGTGTCTTTTGTTCAATATTTTGGATGGCTTGAGTATTCGTCTCATATTTTGATATCATCCATTATTATGGCTTCTTATCCTTATTAAAGCTTATATTGTTCACAAAGCTTTTATACTTGAGGATAGAGTATGCTATTTATGATAGTATAAAACGAAAGACATTTATGGCAGGAAATATATGTCATTTTCTCCTTGAATGATCCAATCACACTTGTTTGTACTTTCGTGTGATTGAGTGGGAGAATCCTATCGAAATGACAATTATTAGTATCCCAAGGAGTTAAAATCTATTTGAACATTGTGTAATATTGTTAGATTCTCTCCAAGGTTGTCATTTTGACAACATTGTGTTGTGGAAAGAATTATGTTGAAATATTATACCATCGGGTTTGACCTTAGTGTGCCTAGAGCTTATGACTCTTGATGTACAATTTACGTCAAATGAAGTGTTCATGTGTAAATAGATATTTTGATTGATTCATTGGAATCGCAAGAGGTTGATCACATATTCTAACATAATGTGAAGTTAGAAACCATAAGGATTTTGGGAAATGCGGATTGAGTGGGAGTGATTGTTCTAAGTGATTAATCATAAGGTGAATTGCATCATTCTGCTTTTCATTGAAGAAACTTAGTTGATTCCAAAAGAAATATGTTATATTTCATATTAAGAGATTCAATTATAGATTGATCACATGTTGAGGACGATCACATATGGTACTTACTCATTTCTAAACCACCAATTACGTAAAATAGTGGGAGTAAATTTCTCAATTATTAAAACCTGATTCTATTTTGAATTGTGTGCATGAATTGGTTCTTTTGAATATTGTGAGCATGAGTTGCATTGTTACATCCTAAGAAAATTCATGTTTGTACTAGTACTTTGTTGTTTATTATAAAGTCCCATATTGATGATTTAATAAATCACTTGGGAGCTTATTATTGTTATGATGAGCAAAATAATGCTAGATTTATTGTTGAGAATTTTCCTGGAGGCACTTAAGATTATCAATTCTTCTATATCTGATTCTGAGGAAGAATATTGTGTCCATTTTGTTGATTGTAGCTCATGATAGTAATATGGTTTATTTAACCATTATAGTGGTTGTCATTTGTGTGATAAACCACTGAAATGTACACAACATGTGTTGGAGAACAAAAGCATTGAATAATTGTTTTCGGTTTGCAAGTATTTAAATGGATTTTGTAAGCTTCTGATTTTGTTATACTGGTTTACATTGTAACGATGTTTTCAACCAGTGGGAGTATTAACCATATTTTCAAATTGTACACTTGCATTTTGTTAGAGCTATACTTATGACAAATAGTTTCCTTAAAAGGTTATGTTGTATGATTTGGTGAATCTCATATCGATATAAGAGGTTCAATGAGATCATCTATGTCAGGATCTCGTTAAGCTTGCATCAACTACCTTTAGAGGTGAACTTGTGGATTGATTGAAGTAGCTCATTATGGATGACCGAAAATTTTGTGTAGTTAAGTCACAGGCTTTATGAGTTTTGGCCTATGGTTTGTTGGTCGATGTTGCTTCTGGCCAAAATTTTGACTCATCGCATCCTCACTCATAAGAGGAATGATTTTGATGATGAAATTAGCAAATCGACATTTATGGGACACGTTGTCAGAGGTAAGCTAGCTATAAGACGAGTGTCGAGTAAGTAGAATAATATGAGAATAAAGGTTGTGTATCTTGCCGGCTTATGTTATCTCACAATCATATTGTACTCATATTTAACTTATTGACACATAAAGATGATTCGTCTGAATTCTCTGAAATTTGCCAAAATTGGCATCATAGTGATGTAGCAATTACATGAAAGTGCACCGAGTTCATGTATGAGTGAATCCATTTGGATTACAGGACCGTAATGACATTTTGATTAGTTCATTCATAAAAGGTTTACTTGGTGGTTGATATTGCACATTGTAATTTTGGAAGGAGTGTTTGTTTTTATTGAGCATAACCGCCATAGTTCTTGTGTTAGTATTGATCAGTTGAAGTTGTGTTGATAAACCAAAGAGTGACATTTTGAGCATGCAAATTCGTTGTCACTCATTAATGATGTGCCGACATAACTTTTCGGGCCAAGTGGGAGAATGTAAGAATTATCATTTAGTAAAAGATAATTATATATGGCCCTTAAGTTATTTAACAATTATGTCGGTAAATATATTATTGATTTATTATCTAATTAAGGGTATTATGAGAAATCCTATGATGGTTAGGGTTTTCATCCGGAATATTCCATAATGCTTTAGGTCCCTAGTCTTGCCTATATATAGACTGCATGTGTACCATCGGTTGGTGATCATACAGAAAATAGGCATAGACCAGAAGACCTAATAGCATCATATGCTGTCATGTGCATATGGAGTTAATAGGTTTTGGTGAATAGAATATTAAGATTCCATTAAGTGAGAAAGAATGAGATACAACGTATATATAGGTCACAACACAAGGCCAGAACAGTAAAATAACAAAACAATAAAATATATAGATAGTTTCTCTGATAGGAGTTCTTCTCTATTTCAGGGCTAGGATCGCTGTGGCAAAACGGAGTCGAATAACAATGGATGTAGAAACGATCCAGATGATTTCTTCCGCTTCCGCTTATTCAGGTAATCTGAATTTATCGTTTTCTATCAAGACGTACCTGATACAGAGAGCAAGGCAACAACTGAATCTATCGGCTATCGATTTCAAGTTAAGCTGCCATTTGACTCCAGTAGCAGCCAACATACCATTTATGGACCGCAGAATTGAAAATGATGACACAACCTTCACACAGAAAATTCCAAGAAAAAAGAAACAAAGAAGAAACATGCATGGGCTAATGAAGCAAAGTACCTACAAGAGTGATAGATTAAGAATGTTAACATCTCTTATCAGCAATCACCCAGAATAATCCTGTCAGGTTTAGAGGGTTTTCTGCACGAGTAATTTTCCCACGAGCATTCGATTCAATGAGCAGATCAGGTGATCGATCAAGTCAAATTATTATTTTACTACTTATAAATTATAGCACAGTATACCATTTGCATGTTCACTAAATGAGAAACATTGGAAGGGAATTCACCAATTAACTAACCAACGATCATAACAAAAGTAGCTACGCTAGTTTGAGGACCTATATGATTAGCCTATCATTAGCATATGCTTATCAAAATTCACAAAATGCTAGCATGTTAAGCGTCTTTTTTTTTAGTACAGTTCTTCATGCTTAATTAGAGACATTGGTGTTCACAATAATTTAGTATTTATCAAAACTTGTTTTTTGGACGATGGCAGGAGAAATTGGAAGGAGAAATCCTTTTTTTTTAAAGTAAAATGTGGTCCATAGCCACGTAGATTGATAATGCAAGCAGTGGGCTGCACGCCACGTAAGCGTTTTTGAAAATTCCGTCTTGTCAATCACTATTTCCGGCAGAGATAGGACTATTTTTCAAAAAATAAACAAGTTAGAGGACCATTTTTTCTCACCGGAGCAGAGAAAGACTAAAATCCAAAATAGGTCAAGTTAGAGGACTAAAATCCTAATTTTGCCAAAATAAAAGTTAGAGGACTAAAATCAAATTTTGCCGATGAATGCATGTTCTTCTCTTCTCTTCAATGAATTTTTCAGGATCAATAAGTGCACTAGAGCTTGTATTCTGAAATTGTCAAGATATTGTAGTACCCATTCATTATAAAATTGAACACATGCATTATGAACTGAACTGATATGGACCGCTAAACATTTCATTGTTTATAAGGACACAAATTAGATAGATAGACCAAAATAACCTTAATGAAAAGAAAAGAAAAAACTTAAAAAAGAAAGAAAGGGAAAACGCTGATTAATTAAGGGTGTTTTTTTTTTCCTGGACGCAGAAAGTTTTTTTTTTCAGTGACCACCGCAATGCAATGGTCATCACGATGCATTCACCACCGCAATTCATTGACCACCGCGATGCAGTGACCACCCCAATGCAATTTGTCTTAATGAAACAATAACTTATTCGCCTCGATTTGCACACAGATTAAGAAATTCAATTAATATGTTGTGTTTTGATACTATATTGCCATATTCACCCTCCACTTCATAGTAAATGCTTGTTTTAGAATATGTATTTAGTGCAATAAATGCATGTTGGACTAAGTGTAACTTTGGAAAAAAAAACATTAAATGATGCATTGGTATCATAAAGCGACACTTTTTATAAAACAATTCATTTCTAAAATTTGGATAATAGGACGGAGGTAGTAGTCATTTAATTTATTCATTGTACTTTTATTTCGTTTCGTTTTCGAGTCAGATCTGTATTGTACTAATTATTTTGTTCGATCTTTTTAATAAACAAATCTTTATTTTCGTATTCTTTATTTATATTTTATTACTCCGTAATTAATCCCGATAATTACGTATACGTTCCGTAAATCATTCCACACACGATACACTTTACTAACACTATGTTGTGCGCCGTATTTTCCAAAAAAATCATCCACTTTCAAATTCCAAGTGATATTAAACCGAAAAAAATACGCGATTGAGACTCACTCTCCCTCATATTTAACGCGCTTTCAATCTAACACTATTCTTTTTTGAGTCAAGGGCCTTAGCACAAAAATCACTTTAGACCCGATTATACAGGGTCGCCGCTGATCCTTTTTAAACTTAAAAGATTATCAAATAAGTCGCATATAAATGATTATAATTACCAATTAAGGAGGTTAAGCATTAAAGTGTTGTGGGAGTATGTGAGGTAGGTTAACGTCGGGTAAGCCTATCAGCTGGGATATTACAGGTTCGTCTAATCAAATTAAATTTACATCCACTGAAGAATCTCTTCATCTTCCAAATTTTTGAGACCAGAACACCCAATGCCGTAAGGTCATCATCTTCAGAGTGAATTCATGCGATGCAAAGAGAAGAGTCAGATTCAAAAATCACTTCTCCACTCCAAATCCTAGCAACTTCCTTCATACCCAAAAGAATTGCCGAAAGCTCTGCAAATTCCACAGAAGCAACCACACCAAGATCAACAGAAATTGCTGGAATTAAATCACCGGTGTGGTTCCTCATCACTATTCCAGCCATTCCATGATTAAGGCGAACTCCGGCATCCGTATTGACTTTCAAGACACTAGCTGCAGGTTTATCCACTTAATTGGGGGCAGTCCCTGGAAATTTGAGAACGAATCAATAGAGGAGGCTCTAGTAAATTCCTCCCAAAAGATAGCAGCCTGTCGAGGGATACGAAGCGCCGAAGAAGATCCATTCTGGAAGATAGTGCCATTCCTTTCGAGCCATGCGAACCAGAGCAAAAGAAAGAATATTTCTGTGTTTGGAGTAGACTGAGTAGCAAAGCGAAAGCAGATATCCAAGAAGCAATCAAAATCGGTGGCCACAACAAAATGGAATTCAGGGTAAGAGTTCCACATCTCCTTGATCCAATTGCAACTGAAAAAGCAATGTTTCCAACTTTCAATATCACTTGCGTAGATCAAGCATTTGTCATCCGAGATTCGCCTTCTCAAAAGGTTGGCACCAATTGGAAGTGAGTCAGTGGCAAGCCTCCAGACAAAAGCTTTGACTTTAGGCGGTAGTCGGTAGTCGGAGTGCCCATATGTAGCTCCAAGATTGCGAATTTGCCTTTGAGGTAGTACCCTCCCCTTTACTCTGCATCTGTAGCAGAAGTGATTGGGCTAGCTTATAACCCGATTTAATAGTGTAATGCCCTTTCTTCTCATAGTGCCATATTAATCTATCAACATTGTTCTGTTGGCTTATAAGGATGCTCAGAATAGCATCAACTTCATGCGGTAGAAAGGTTTGAGTAATCAAAGGTAGGTTCCAATTTCCATTGATTAGCAGTTGATCAATAGTTTGTAGATGACTGTGAGACCCAAAGGTAGAGACAGATAGTCTGGGCTCCAAAGGAACCCAGGGTTGGTTCCAGATGTTAACAGACTTCCCATTTCCAATAGACCACCTGATTCCTTTAGAGTGTAAATCTCTGCCTGCAAGTAAGCTCCTCCAAAGATAAGATGGCCTTGAGCCTAATTTAGCCAAAAGGAAGGTTGAGTTTTTGTGATACTTGTAGCATAGAATCTGGCTAACAAGAGAAAGAGGGTTAGTTACAACCTTCCAGCATTGTTTAGCCAGCAAGGCATGATTGAATTGACCTAGGTCCTTGAACCCCAGCCCTCCCTGAGTCATAGGCTTACACAACTTATCCCAAGAGATCCAAGCCATAGAGTTTCCATTAGTACTACTTTTCCCCCGCCAGAATCTTCTTATCATAACAATTATCTCATTAAGTAATTTCTTTGGGAGGAGAAAGCATTGCATCACATAGACAGGTATAGCCTGTAGAACAGCCTTTATTAAAACCTCTTTCCCAGCAGTAGTAAGGTGCATAGCCTTCCATCCATTCAGTTTTTTCCATATCTTATCTTTTATGCACTTAAAAACATCATACCTTGATCTCCCAATCATGAATGGAAGACCAAGATACTTCCCTTTTGAGTTTCCAATAGGAATCTCCAAAGCCTGAATGATAGGATTCTTGACAGAGTCTTCCAGTTTGTTGTTGAAGTAGATATTGGATTTGGATAAGTTCACCTTCTGACCAGATAAAAGCTCATAAGTCTTCAAGATATCCATAATAGCTGTGGCATTGCCTATGTCTGCCTTAGCAAAAATTATGATGTCATCAGCAAACAATAAGTGGGATAAACATGGACTATCCTTCCCAAAACTGAAGGGAGTGAAACAGCCATTGAGTAATGATTGCTTAATCAGTGCAGAGAATCCCTCAGAACAGATAATGAATAGGAAAGTGATGACGTAGATCAAGTGAAATTAAAATACTTGACCACCAAAACCAATACTAGCAAGAGGACTAGGTCCATCGTGAGTATAGCTATAAGCGAATCAAGGTCGATCCCACAGGAACCAAATTGTGGATCATTTATATACAAACAACTAATCATTCATGTCAAGGACACAAAGCGGTCTATGACCAATGAAGACAAGAAAGGTAAATGACACGACTCGACACAACACATAACGTAATTAACCTCCCAATTATCATGTTATCGTTTGGATTTAGAGATTCTATATAATTAAGCTAAACTCGACACTATTAATCCGATCCGTATTTCTTTTATATTGGCTACGGAGTCATCCCTGACTAGATCTAGCTCCGGTTAGGCCATCCAGATCACTATGCTACATCACATGACTTCGCTTTTTTCGCCTCCATCTCATATGACTCGTGACGCTTACAAAACTAGGGATGCCGATATTAACCGTATTCCTCACCTAGGCAACATTCCTTTTTTCAGCGTATTCTTCTAAGCGATCGCATCGGTCTCCGTCCCATTAACACTAACTTTTAGGTATCATGTTAATCTACGATTTACGATAACTAGGTGCTAGCAATTCCCAAATATAACACGATCTAGATCTCACCGAAAAGTCCCGGAAGATCAATTCATGAGCCGACCTAGAGTACTATATTGGTATTTCCTAATAATACGCTAATTAAAACAGACGAGCAACGTAGCCGTAGCCATACCTACTAAGATAAGAAATTCTAATTGGACAATCACACCATAAAGACGTGGCTAGATTGACGCGCGAAAAACTAAATCTTAGCGCTTCTACATAATGTAACGGATAAAATAGAAACTCATAAAGCAATTATATAGATCTACTAAAAACACGGTTGTTGATCATACCAAAGTCATCTATAGGTCACCGGATAACGAGATCTGGCGTGTGGATCCTTATAGACAAGGAATCCCCACTTCCTCATATCGTATCCTTAGATCTACATCGTTCGGTGAAGAACGAAAAACCTCAAACGATAAACAATAATTGGGGCTTAATTACAAAGAACTAAGAACAAATAAATACAAGAACTTACATTATTGCAGATCTTGCATAAAATCGCTTCTAAGAAAAATCAAGATTTTATTATAAATCGAGAAGTGTAAAAATATATTGTGTAAAGAAGTGTGTGTAAGGCGTGTATTGTATGCCTTTATTTATAGGGGTTCAAGCTAATTAAGAGATATACATCAAAATATCAAAACAAATAAGAGATAATTCCCGGTTAATCTCAAAATAATGCATGCGCCCCCCTCATTCCATGTGTGTCAAGTTGGCGCCAACTCTAGATTGGCTTACTCTCTTTTTTTTGCTTATCCGATCTTTATCTTCAATGCATCCGGATTTTCTTTGATTTATCTTGAGATTTAATTCTTTCTTTTGTATTTATCCTCCATAATTATCCAAATCTGCAAAATAAATATTTATCCCAATGTAAATCATATTTAAATAAAATGGATAAATATAATAAAAACGGATAAATACCGATTTATAAATAAAAACAGATAAATACCATAAAAAATGGATAAATACCAAATTATATTTTATAAATCACAAAACATTAAATAATACATATAAACAAGTGATTTAATATAAAATACATATTATTAATCTCGATTTAAGGTCAACGTTGATGACTTTTACGGGTATAATTTGACCGTCATCAGAAAGCGGATAAAGGGTCCCCTTGCCTAATTCCCCTAGTAGGCCAAAACTTAGAAGATGGTTGCCCATTGACTAGTACCTGAAAAGAAGCTGAAGAAACACATCTCATTATAAGTTTGATGAAACTAGGAGGATAGTTCATCTTAGTGAGTACAATTTCCAGGTAGTCCCATTCCACCCTATCAAAAGCCTTCATCATGTCCAATTTAATGGCCATTTGGTGTTTACCAAAGGTATCACTCCCACTGAGAGTATGGAAGGCCTCGAAAGCTGCAATAGAATTGTCAGTTATCAATCTGCCTTTTTGAAAAGCACTCTGAGCTGGGTCAATGATAGTCTCCAGAGTCTTTTTAAGCCTGTTAGCCAGTACCTTGGAAATAACCTTGTACACAGTATTACTCAAAATGATAGGTCTAAAATCTTTGAGAGTGGAAGCCTGTTGGATCTTAGGAATTAGAGCAATAAGGGTATCATTAACATTAGAGAAGTCCAATCCATTATTGAGGACGTTCAGAAAGAAGGGGAGCAAGTCAGTCTTATAGAGATGCCAGTGTTTGTGTAAGAAAATGGCCTGCATACCATCTGGACCTGGACTCTTCCTTCCAGGCAAGCTCTTAAGAGCTTTGACAACCTCATCTTCAGTGTATTTCTCCTGGAGATAAAAACTTTGCTCAGGAGTAATCTGATTGAAGGGTTAATTTCCTATCACTGCATTCAGACAGCTTCTGTAAATGGTACCTGCACAAGAAATGAAAAGGTTCTCATAGAAATCCTTGGCAAAGGCTTAATTAGACAAATAGGACATGCTAAATATTTCATTGTTTATAAGGACACAAATTAGATAGATAGACCAAAATAACCTTAAAAAAACTTTATAAAAAAAAAGAGGGGAAGCGCGGATTAAGGGTTTTTTTTTTCCTGGACGCCTTTTTTTTTTCTGGACGTTGAAAGTTTTTTTTTTCATTTTTTTTTTCAGTGACCATCGCGATGCAATGGTCATCAAGATGTATTGACCACCGCGATGAAGTGACCACCCCGATGCAATGACCACCGCAATTCATTGAACACCGCGAGGCAGTGACCACCCCAATGCAGTGACTACCGCAATGCATTGACGACTGCGACGCATTGACCACCAGGATACATTGATCACTGCGATTCATTGACCACCCCGATGCAGTGACCACCGCGATGCATTGACCACCCCGATGCAGTGACCACCGCGATGCATTGATCACCCCGATGTATTAACCACCGCGGTGTAGTGACCATCGCGATGAAGTGACCACCGTGATGCAGTGACATTTGATGATGCGACACCGCAATGATATTTGATATTTTTTCGAATTAATTTCAAAAAATCTATTTCTTCTCTTCATAAAATCGACTTCAAATGGCTATATCTTTTAATATAAATCTGGAGCAGAAGAATTAGTCTTGGGGGTGTCAACATGTCGCATAGATAACCACCAAAACCCAAGCCTCAAACATGCGACTTGAAACTGTTCATAAACCTACTGGAAACATTGCCAAGGAATAACCACATCCCAATTAACAAAACATGTTTTCAGCTCTATAATTTCCACAACTTTAGCCAAATTCATAGAACAAATTGACAAGAGAAAAAAATATGCCCATGGGACTCCTATTTTAACAAACCAATAAGCACGAGTATGAAATGCCAATGCGAGGATATATTTGTATTGTATGATAATGTTATTGTATTTAGTATTTAATGGTTATCTTATAGTGACTTGTTGGCTAAGACACTCAAGCCTATATATCTATTGAATTAATGAAATATAACACATTTTGAATTATGTTTTGGTATCAGAGTATCTCGATTTTCTCTCTTGTTGTGTTAATTCTCCCCTAAACCCTAACCCCTTTTTTTTTCCAATAATAAAAAGATGGGGGGGAGGTGACTAAAACGACGCCGTATCTCCTCTTCTCCATCTCATCAGATAAACTCTTCCTTTTCCCCATGAGGATTAGATCGAACTCAGAATGATGTGCATCTTCCACCTGTTCCCGTTAGGCTATTGTAGCATAGGCTACGAAATGCTCTCCTGCGGGCAGAGAACGGCTAGGCGTGGTTGGGGCTACGCGATTTCCGGACGAGCAACATGAATCCTACACATGCTTCAGTTTCATACCCAATCACTACTGCATGATCGCCCCATGACTAGGGGAAACCTCAATAGTGTCAAAGCATGACAATTCACACCGTGATGCCATTAAGACTCCGGTCTCAGGATAATTACACAACCGCCACATAGTGCGACACTTCATAAAGTAAGTGGGTCAGTCTGACGTATGCATTCTCTAATGCATATCCACGTACAGTCCAAGTGTCTCAACACTTTGATAGACAACATCTATCTCTATCTTCAATAAGATAGAAGACATCTAATACGTGCTAGATCTAATCGTACTTTCAATGCCCCATTTGATAGTTCCTACGACTAGAGACATTTAAGTATCAAACCTTTTAAAGTGAGTCGAGATCCCATCAACCATAATCACCATTATGATTTCTCTTTCACAATTTGACACTAGGGATGTTATCATATATGCAATATCATAATTGGTCTGTTAAACGAACAAATATATAATAACAAAAATCCATTTATCATATGTATAAACATAAAAAATAGTAGAAATGATCCAACCCGGTCGGATCCGGTCCAACCCAATTGGGTTTAGGACACTATTTCAACACAACAATCTAAACTAACGAAGATTTATTGTGACAATACATCAGCTATTGAACTATCAAAGAATCCAGTTTTTCATGGTCGTAGCAAGCACATTGATATCAAATATCATTATATAAGAGAGTTGGTTTGTGAAAAATAGATTGTTATTGATCATTGTCCAACTGAAGAACAAGTTGCAAATATCTTTACAAAACCATTGAAGATTGAGTTATTTACTAAACAGGTGAAGATGCTCGGAATGATCAAGCTTGAAGATTTTGGTTCAAGGGTGGCAATGTAGAGATGTGAACAAAATCTCAAAGTGTGTAGTCTTACTTCTATATCAATGGCTGCACCGTCCACCGTCCAAATACTTTCCAAGCATGTTATTGACTATGTAATTAACATGTGTTCATATGTGAGTAGTGTACCTTATAAATAGGTGATGCTTGTGATTGTAATTGAGTCAACCAAGTGAGAAGCTTATGAACAAAGCTTTCTATAATACAAAGTGAGTCTTTGTGTGCTTTTGAATATATTGAAACATTATGTTATATTTCTACATTTTCCCACCCATAAAGCATGATATTTCGATTTCATGTAGGAGTAGGAAGATTCGGAAATCAAGTCATACATGGGAGGAGCAAGTTTTTTTTTCTCTTTTTTTTTTGATTATATGCAATCTTCACATTTGGAAAACATGTTTTTAATAGATAGTTTATACGGTATGCATTAATTCCGTAGAAAGTATCTACGGGATATAATATTTGTAGAAAATTATCAAGAAATATAAATTCCTAGAAAAATTATCATGAAATATAATATTTTCTCAAATTGAACATTGAACTCCCCTTTGTAAAGATTCGATTATACTTTGGACAATGTTAATTGCAGCACAGTCAATCTACTCGGGCACAACAGTGTTAGTTTCTATGGGGGCAAGTTCAGTTATCTATGTGGCGAATTTAAAACTCGTAGATATTTTCCACGGTATTTATGAATTCCATAGAAAGTTCATGTCTACGAGATCCTTGATCGCCCCGTAGATAAAGAATTTTAAATGTTAAGGCTAGCACATGTAGATACTTTATTACGGATATATATATTTATTTATATTGCTTATTATTATAACTCGGGGGTATAAGTGGAATTTTATGGGATGTAGGGTTACTATCTATAGTGTATAAATACTACTTACTTCATGAATAAATGATGAGAAAAATTATTCTTCTTTATTATTTGTGTTTTGTCATGGTATCAGAGCCAGGTTAAAAAAAAAAAGTTTCGACCAGAACCTAAGCAAAAGACATACATCCTGAAGCTTCAACTCGGCAGCAGCTTCAACAATGGCGGTGATAACGGTCATTTTGTGCCCGTTATTCTATGACCATTATCCCCGATTCTAGTTTAAATGAGCTATAATAGAGTAATAATAAGTCGTAATACGCTTAATTTGCATATGCCGAGAGTTACGATTCATTATTATGTATTAAGAGGTTTTATTGTATTATTTGATGTTACAGATCAGATGTCATGCTATATTTGTAGTAACTCATTTGGGAGCACAAGGATGGACTTCGAGAGAAGCTTTAATGGATCGCAGACAAGTTCGTAAAGCCCAAGACGGAAAAGAAGAAAGCCCGTAAGCATATAAGGCTCGGTCGACCGAGCCTATGCATTCGATCGACCGAGTGGGCCTGTAGAGCTGGCCAGAAGTCCGGCACATTGTTTGAGGCGGTTAGGGTTCATGAGTGTCGGCATTTAAGTCGGTTTTCTATGTCGGCCGAGACTCTATATAAAACACAAGTCCTTTGTATTTTTATTATGCATTCACCAATATCAATTCTTATATACAAATAAGCAAATAAGGATTCATTAGGCTTGTGGAGGAGCCGAGGTGCAAACATGTAAGCCCTAGTTCTTCATCTTGTTTTCTTTTAGTAATCAATTTCCCAATTATGCTTTGATTGTTTGAGTAGTTATTCATATCTAGATGATGTAGATCTAGGATATGACGTTAGTAGGCGATGGTGACACCTTGTCTATGAGGATCCCATACCCTACGCCCTCTACCTATTATCTATGGATGAATCTGCGTGTTTAATTTACGTGTATTTAGATTAATTTATATGATGTCCTGATGATTCACTATATAATCCGATTCGTATGTGAAACGCTGAGAAATATATTCGGGGATGTAATCTGGGGAGTTAAGCACTCGGGTGACAGAGAGGTGTTACTCGGTCGACCGAGAGCACCTATTCGGTCGACCGAGAGCTTTCAAACCTGTTTCATCCGTTAATCAGTCACGTCTTTATGATTAGGTTAGCTTAATTGAATCTGTTGTCTCAGTAGGTATGGCTATGGCTACGCCACTCGCTAATTTAATTAAAACGTGTAAAAGGAAATACCGATATAAAACTCTTAGGTAGGCTCATGAATTGATCTTGGACGTTCAAATTATCTTCAGGTAGGTTTATATTAGGGAATTGCACGCACCTTGTTATACGTAGATCGTAAACTAGCATGAGACTATAACTTGGTAATTGTTAGTTGGACGAGAGTTTGAGTGATCGTTTAGAAGTACGCCTAACCATAGGAATGTTGCTAGGCGAGGTGTACGGTTAATATCGGCATCTTTAAAGTCGTAAGCGTGTGAGTTATATGAGATGGAGGCACCAAAAGGCGAAGTCACGTAACAATACCACGGTGATATAGTGACTACCGGTGATACATCAAGCTTGAGAGGATGACTCCGTAGCCAATATAAATAGATATGAACGAATTAATAGTTGATGAGTCTTGTTGTAATATAAATTGTCTAGATCCAAATAATTACGGTTATAATTGGGCGATTGATTACATTATTTGTTTACATGTTGTTTGTTTATATGTTTGAGTGTGTCTTTCTTTTCTCGTATTCTATGTTGGTCATAGACCGTCTTTGTCAAACGAAATAAATAGGTTGACTATTTAAGTTAGGATCCACAAATTGATTCTCTGTGGGATCGACCTCGACTCTATCTAGCTATACTGCGATTGAACCTAGTTCACTTGCTAGTGGTTATTTAGGAATCGAGTTAATAATTTAACTTGATCTCAATCAGGCGGCAGAATGAGACAGCTCAAAGAAGGTAGATGCTTTCTTTTTGAGTATAACGGATAATCCTGGAAATTTAATTACCACAACTCAATTGAGAAGTGATAATTATGATGAATGGTCAAGAGCAATACGCACCGCGTTGCGCTCGAAGAAAAAATTCAGATTTTTGGAAGCGCACGCTAAGAGGCCGGCAGATGAAACTAAGTTAGAGGATTGGTACGCGGTTCACTCGATGTTGATCTCATGGTTGATGAATACAATAGAACCTCGATCGGATCGACGTTGTCGTACTATGAAGATGCTCGTGAGCTTTGGTTGGCGGTGAAGGGAAGATTCGGGTCGTGAACGGAACCCGTGATCTGCTCGCCTTAAATTGTCCCTGATGAGAATGTAGGCAAGGAAAATCGAGAATCGATTGCTTCTTATTTTGGACGGATAAGCAAAATCTGGGACGAACTCGGGGCGTATATTACGGTTCCGGTATGCTCTTGTGACGGGTGTAAGTGTGGTGGTCGTAAGTGTAATCTCTCTACCCAATTTCGGACTTTGTCGTCGAAGATCGCTTGCACCGGTTTTTGGTGGGCTTGGATGGAGCTTATGCAGTAGTTAGATCACAATTGTTGAACCAAGATCCTCTCCCCTTCCTTGATCGAGCCTATCAAAATCTGGTGCAAGAAGAGCGTTTGCGGGGAGGCAATTTCGTGCAACACAAAGACGATCGGGACTCCATGATGGCGTTTAAATTGCAAGCTGACCGAGCCAAAACTAAGGCGGAAAACGCAGAAAAATTATGTCACCACTGTAACAGTAATGGACATGATGAACTTATGTGTTTTGAAATTCATGGCTATCCCGATTGGTGGGGTGATCGACCACGGGAAGCCGGGAGCGAGAAGAGGAAATCGAGGAGGCGTCACAGAGGAGGAGGTGCTTTGGGCGTGGTAGAATCGGGACACCTCCAGTGAGGAGATCGGGCCGCCCACTCCTGGCTCGATTCGTTCAAATCAGTGTAGTTAACACAAAGGTAGCAATTCAGTGCAAATGAATCACCCAGTACAACAGAGCAAGCGTGCCTTTCTCACTTAACTCCAAAGACAATGGCAAGGCATACTCTAAATTTTGAGTCTTGCTAAACCAAAAGATCGTTTAACAAGTAATGGCTCTTGGATAATAGATACAGGGGCCACTCATCACGTCACTGGTACGTTGGATATTTTGCGAGATGTACGAGTGATTGAAAAATGCCCAGTTGGACTTCCGGATGGACGAAGTTCTCATACTACGCATGAAGGGAAAATTATTTTGACAGCGGATTACCACTTAATAATGTGCTTTATGTTCCTAATTTGGCGTGCAATTTATTGTCTCAGATCTCAATTATTGGATGAATTGGATTGTCGATTCACCTTACTTCCACATTATGTGTTATGCGAGGACCGAATGACGAGGAGGTGATTGGAGTGGGTGGCGTGAAGATGGACTTTTCTTTTCCGGGGTTCCACAAGTGAAGGTTTTGGCAATCGGTGGGAGAAATTCCATGGATTTATGGCACAAACGGGTCAGGGCATCCTTCGGATAAAGTGCTAAAAAAACTTCCTAATATAAGTGAGTCTAGTATGTTAAATAAAGATGGGTGTGATGCTTGTTTCCGAGCTAAACAACCTAGATAAAGTTTCCCCAGTAGTAATAATAGGGCTAGTAGAATTTTTGAGCTCGTGCATTGTGATTTGTGGGGGCCGTATGGGACTCTATCTACCTGCGGTACCTCTTAATTTTCTTACTATTGTTGATGATTACTCGAGATCAGTTTGGGTTTATTTACTTTATAATAAATGGGAGGTTGAGACTATATTTCTAAATTTTTTGGCGTTGATTGATAGACAGTTTAATGTAAAAATTCAGCGTGTAAGGAGTGATAACGGGACTGAATTCAAACGTTTACTCCCACACTTTCAAAAGGAAGGAGTAATTTTTGAGACGTCTTGTGTTGGTACGCCTCAACAAAATGGACGTGTGGAGAGAAAACATCAACACATACTGAATGTTGCTCGAGCCTTGCGTTTTGAGGGACACCTACATCTTAAATTTTGGGGTGAGTGTGTTATGACTGCATGTTACTTGATTAATCGTACTCCGTCTAGTGTATTGAATTTTATGACTCCATATGAGTGCTTGTTTGGAAAACCACCTAATCTTGAGAATCTATGAGTTTTTGGATGTTTGTGCTATGCCCACAACCGACGTCACAAAGGCGATAAATTTGAGAGTCGGAGTAGGAAATGCATTTTCTTAGGATATCCTTTCGGAAAGAAGGGCTGGACCCTTATGGATTTAGAAACTGAACAGATATTCGTTTCCAGAGATGTCAAATTTTTGGAACATATTTTCCCTATGGCCATACCCTCCCCAACCGTACCCACTTCGGTCCCAGTCTCAGAATTAGTCGAGGAGGACCTTATTTATGATTTTAGTGGCGATAGTGTCGAGACATCTCCGCATGAAGTAGGAGCCGACGTCCGGATTGAGGGGGGGGACATCGGGAATCATACCGGTGGTGATTTTGTGCCACTTGATAATGGTGGTGAAAGCGAGGCCACATCAAGGGAAGTACCCGAGTTGGGCAGGGGCAAGCGAACGAAATTGCCTAACTCGAAGTATCGGGAGTTTGTTACACATACGGCGGTGTAAAAGAAAAGTCCGTCGGCGCACTCCTCCACTCCGTCATCCGACTCAGGTAGTTTATATCCGCTTACACATTTTGTTGATTATTCTCGATTTTCTCATGCCCATAGATTGTATCTAGCGACAGTCACTGCAGGTCGTCCTCCACGCATATTTAAAGAGGCCGTTAAATATGAAGGGTGGCGTAAAGCCATGTCGGAGGAAATACGCGCGTTGGAAGAACAAGGAACATGGGTATTAGAGGCACTACCTCCGGGCAATAAATCACTCGGTAGTAGGTGGGTGTATACCGAAAAATATGATGAACGCGGGAATCTTTAGCGTTTGAAAGCTCGCTTGGTGGCATCTGGAAATCATCAGGTGGAAGGTATTGACTATAATGAAACCTTCGCACTGTGGCAAAAAATGGTAACAAGATGCGGCGCGTTTCTTGCCATAGCGAATGATTCGTAAAATGGGAGCTACATCGATGGATGTGCACAATGCCTTCCTCCACGGGGATTTGGATGAGGAGATTTATATGAAGATCCTCCGTGGTTTTGACACTAATACTGAAAAATCTTGTTTGTCGCATGCAAGTCGCTTTATGGTTTGAAGCAGGCACCCGTTGTTGGTTTGCCAAATTAGCATCCGCTTTGAAAGATTACGGTTTTCGTCAATCTTATTCAGATTACTCACTATTTACGCTTGTTCGTGGGGAGATCCGGTTAAATGTTCTCGTTTATGTTGATGATATGATACTTGCGGCAATGACACGGTGGCTTTGCAAGTTTTCAAGAATTATTTGGGCGCCTGTTTTAAAATGAAGGACTTGGGACGCTTGAAATATTTTCTTGGGTTGGAAGTGGCCCGGAATTCGGAAGGCATTTTTCTTTCTCAACGAAAGTATTCCTTGGATACTATTGAGGAGACGGGGTTATTAGGAGCACGTCCCGCAGCCTTCCCTATGGAGCAAAATCATCGTTTAGCCGTTGCCGATGGGGCCTTATTCGATGATCCCGGTAAATACCGTCGTTTAGTGGGGCGTCTTATTTATTTGGGTGTTACTCGTCCCGACATGGCATATTCAGTGCATATTTTATCTCAATTTATGAAGACACCCCGCGTGGAACATTGGGATGCCGCATTACGTGTGGTCCGTTACTTGAAGAAGAGTCCCGGTCAGGGGATACTTTTAAGGGCTGATAGTCCATTGTCTCTTGAGGGGTGGTGTGATTCGGATTGGACTTTCTTGGGACCTCTCCTATTTCGTGGAAGACAAAAAAACAGCAGACGGTTTTCCGTTCCTCTACGGAAGCCGAATATCGGTCTATGGCAGCCATTACCTGCGAGTTGAAATGGCTCCGGCAACTCCTCGGCGATTTGGGGATTCGGATCCCGGTGGGGATCCCACTACATTGTGATAGTCAAGCGGCTTTTCATATTGCACAGAACCCAGTTTTCCATGAACGAACCAAACATATTGAAGCTGACTGCCATTTTGTTCGTGATGCGATCTCGGATGGCCTTATTGCCCCGGCTTATGTACCCACTCGTGACCAGCTAGCGGGTGTCTTTACCAAAGCTTTTGGTTCCCAGCAATTTGATTTTTTGTTGCGCAAGTTGGGCGTTCATGATCTTCACGCTCCGACTTGAGGGGGGGTATTACGGATATATATATTTATTTCTATTGTTTATTATTATAACTCGGGGGTATAAGTGGAATTTTATGGGATGTAGGGTTACTATCTATAGTGTATAAATATTACTTACTTGATGAATAAATGATGAGAAAAATTATTCTTCTTTATTATTTGCTTTTTGTCATACTTTCCATTGAATTAAAAAAATACCGTATGAAGTATCTACGAGTATCATCTTGCCCCGTGGATAATATGTTGGGGAAGGGCTACAGGACGAAAAAACATAAATGGAGTGCTGGCAGGACATTTTTCTTTTCGGATGTTATAAAGGACAAAAACAAAATATTTGGACAAAAATACCCTTGTTACTTTTTACCCTTCTACAAATAGTAACAAAGAAGAAACAAGTAATAATGTACTTATAAAATGTCGTAACATCCAATGAAAAATTAGTAACGGGCTAAAAACAAGTAATAAATGACCCTTATTTGTTAAAAAAAAGTAAGTAATGTGACCCGTAAAATGTCGTAAACGGGTATAACGATACCGTAACATTAAAATGTCGTAACATCCAATAAACAAATAGTAACAGCCTAAGAAGAGGTAGTAACAGCCCGTAAAATGTCGTAACATCCTCGTAACATTCTCGTAACAGCCCGTATAACGAGCCCGTAAAATATAGTAACAGCCCGTAAAATATAGTAACGGCCATTAAACAAGTCGTAACATTCTCGTAAGGTGTCGTAACATCCTAAAAACAAGTCGTAACAATCACGTAAAATGTCATAACATCCCGTAAAATGTCGTAACATCCCATAAACAAGTAGTAACATCCCATAAACAAGTCGTAACATCCCAAAAATGTAATAACGTAATAGTAAAAACCCTAAACCCTAAACTTTCTCAAAAAAAAAAAAAACAGTCTGAATACATCGTTTCCTTCCCAAAAAAAAACCAGCATACATTGTCTCCTCCGTCCGGCTTGCACCTCCGGCGATTTCTCGGTGAATGCAAGGTGAATCGAAGCTTTCATCGTTTCTTCCCAAAAATCCAAATCACTGCCAATCATCAGAACTCCCGCCATTGTCACACCGCTTCTTCACCCTCCGTCTCCGCCGTCACCTCCTTCTCCGCCGCAAATCTGCAACTTCCGGCGCGGCACAATCGCTCACTCCTCCTCCTCTCTGCCTAAATCATCCCCAAATCCTAATGCCCATCATAAACAGAAACCGAATGCACTTTCACTCAATCTAATTGTAAGGTCCACTCTTCGTTGATGATGTAATGGGGTGGCGGCCGTGTGTTTTTTCTCAACGCCGGTGGGCAATGGAGGTGGCGGCCGGTGGTGTTTTTGTGGTTTGAGATTTGAGTGAGTTTGGATGAGGAGATATAAGAATTGGAAAAGGGGTATATCGGTAAGTTTCTTAGCGTGTTTTGTCACAAATTAATGCTCTAGTGTCTTGGAATGTAGGATAAATGAATTAATATGTCCTTCTCGGCAAAAAACTATAATATGTTTAGTGATTTTCTACGAGAATTATGTATATCCCATATATTCCGTAAATGTTTTCTATGGAATTTATTCATTTCGTAGATAGTATCTATGAACAGGGGCGACACGAGGATTTTTAATATGAGGTCAGAAGTTTATCATTTTTTTCTCACTTTCAAACATAAATTTGAACATTCAATTTTATACGTTTAATTAGGGGTCAAAACCTAAAATAATAGGTTAATACATTAAATTAATGATCGAATCAATTACATATACGTGTTTTTATAAAAATAAGTTCTCTGCTATATTATAGCTACTTTTTTAAGTGGTTGACCGCCCACCCATCACGGGGGTGGAGCCGCCATGTCTACGAATGACCTGATTTTCAAATATATATCCTGTGCACGCTTTCTACAGAATTTAATTGTTCTGTAGATAGTATCTGACCGGATTTTCAAATATGATTAATAGAAATGCATACATCAAAAGACACATTATATTTACTAATTACATTGAATACACTTTCATCGTACATATGAATATAGAAACCCCGTGTCATGACGCTGGATGAGAAATTTAAGCGTGGTGACATTCAGGTATTACTTATTCATATGTATATCTTTAATAATTAATATACATATTCAAAACAATAAAGATGTATATCTTGTATATTCATTGCAACCATCTTTTTTAGGAGGATTGGTGCCGGGGCCGGATGCATGTGTATCGAAATGAAATCGCGACTTCACCGGTATCCTAAATTATTTTAAGATTAAAACGATGTATTTTTTGTGTTAAAAATTGTCATTTTGTTGGTAAAAAATATAGTTTTAGACTCCAGTGACTCCACTGTGACAATTTTTTCAATAAAAAATGTATTTTTACGGTCCGGAGACCCATTGAAAAAACTTTCTAAACCCGCCACTGATTGATGCATGACTTCAATTCATATATGCTTCCAGAAGCTTCCGAGCATAAATGGAATTCCAGCAACTGATTGAAGCCGGAGTCGTCCTCGTTGCACCGGAGGTCAGCCGTGAGACCATACCAGCATGAAAATGCACCAGAGATTCTTGCCGCTGGATAACTGTTGCCATGGTACAACAATGCCCATATATAGTCAGATTTGTCCTCTCAAGATAGCCAACAGCGCCACTGCCTATAATTTTTTTGGTTAATCAATGTCTCATTATACTAAATGTCGATTATATCCACAGACACCATTTATTTTCTTTTCAGAAGGCCTATATTGATAAATTGGCTTACGGTCTTAAAAAACATAGGGACGGCCCTGTATATAGCATAATAAATTGGTACTTACAACTAACGAAAAGAGCTCCATAAAATTGTTCCCCAACAAAAGTGAATCCAACTTTTTGATCAATATATTGTTCAGATAATCGTTTCATACTAATTGCATTCAAGCAGTAGGTGTATGGATCAACACCAAAACATGAAGCTAGCATGTCTTTGCCATAGGAATTCCCAATTCCCATAATTGTCCCCATTTGGGTCTGGCCAGTATTCGTGTAGTAGGTCCCAGCGGCGGACCCAGCCTTATAGGGGTGGGGTGCATGGACCCTACTCGAATTTCCATACGAAGTTACTAATATACCCCTCTAGTAATATTAAAACTGTGTATGTATATTATTTCAGACAATATTTAATATAATTATCAATTTAGTTCAATTGGTTAGAAGCTTTGTTATTTATCCATAGGTCACAGGTTCAAATCTTGGAAGATGAGTTTTTTTTGACTTTTTTTCCTAATTTTGCCCCCACTGGAAAATTTTCCTGGGTCCGCCGCTGGTAGGTCCATCACTTTATCCAACTGAAACAAAAGTGAAAAGAAACAGTACTATGTTCATCTTTGATATTATGTTTGGATTGTTGAAATAAATAACCAATTGAATCGATTGAGCTGTATTAATGAATGTGATTTCATTTCTTACGATAATTAATATGCGATGGAATAAAATGAGCTAGTGGTGGCCGGTGCGTCATGACAAGTGTGGCAGGTGGTGTAGGGTGTGGGGTGTGTGGAGGTGGTGGTGGGTATAAGGTGGTGCGTGGTAGAGGATTGTGTGAGGAGTAGGATGGTGGTGGTGGTGGCGGTGGAGTGGGTTGTGGAGACGAGGTGGATGGTGATGGGTGGTGGCATCGGAGTACATTGTGATGAGTGGTGGTGGCAGGGGCGGGTCGAGAAATTGTTCCAGTGGGGTCACTAAAATCTAAAACTATATTTTTTATACAAAATATGTTTCAGTGAGATCACTGGAGGCTAAAACAACATTTTTTAAACCATACAATAACATTTTTTAACAAAAAAGTACATCGTTTTAATACTGTAAAAAATTCTCGAATCTAAGCAGAGTCACGTGACCCCACCCAACCTACGTACATAGATCCGCCAGTGGGTTATGGAGTGGTTGTACGTGGTGGAGAATGGCGGGTAAGGTTGGATTTTGGCTGAGGGTAGGGCACGTGGTGGTGAGGTGGGTAATGGCAAGCGGTAGTGATAAGATGGGTGGTAGGGGGCATATGGTCGTGTCGGTAGTGACGAGGGATGTTGTTGGCAGCATCATGTGGTGATGTGTGTGGCGGAGAATGGCGGTGGTGTGGGTGGTGGGTGGGTAAATGGTGGTGGAGTGGGTTGTGATAATGAATGATGTTGAGTTATGCCGAGGGTGGGTAACGGGCAGTGGCGGCGGCAAGTGGTGTTGTGTTGTGTGGGTTGAGGGTAGCAGTGATGTGGGCGAAGGGGTGGGTGGATGTTGGTGACATGTACGTGGCGGGGTGGTGGTGATTGATTTCTTATAACAATTTTATATTTCAAAATTTGTTCAGGATTGAAAATTTATTTCATTTGCACGCATCGTAATACGTCAAAATATTGGAATGAAATTTAAAATAAAATAAAAATCATTCCATTCTATTTAATTTCATCAAATCTTAACTCATTACAATTTATAAATGTAAGTCGTATATACTAAAGTGCTCAATTAAAATATTATGTCAAAAATACTTTTGACTCTAAGTAATTCAATAGTTGTAATGTAACGTGTCACTTTCAGTATTATAAAAATATAAAAAATATTTAAAAAAAATGTAAGAAGAAAAAAAAGAAAAAAAAATTAATTACCTCTTTCAAAACGAAAACAAAAACAGTAATTAATTATCAGTGACCAATCCATTGCGGGTTTTGAAGTACAATGGTCGACGTTCTTTTTCATCAACTTTATATAATGTAATGTTCTAATAAGAAACTGGTTTTTTGGTTGGTTTTGAATGCAATGAACTGAATTAGTTCTACACCATGACATTGGCCAATACACTGCCAGTTTCCATAACGACGGCGGTGGGTGGATTTCGCCGCCGGAAATCGCCCGAAAAGTCGAATATACGGACGTTATAAGAAGAATATAGAGTGCATAAAACTCCATTTTTTGTGTTGTGTGTATTAATTAATTGACAAGTAAAAATGTATGAGTAAATTCATTTTTGTACTTGATTTTGTTACATGAATGTATGAATTTCAGGACGTGTGACTTTGTTTGTCATAGTATGCAGTATGCACGTCACTCCCTTTTTTTTTTTAAATAACAACTGGCTCGACTAATCCGGAATTCGACCTGCCAAACATATAATGAACTCGACTAATCCGGAGTTCGACCTGCCAAGTATATAAGAAACACTTGTCATGTTAGCTCAAGGTTAAACGACATGCTAATTAGTATATACGCCGATAGGCCGTTACAAAGGCTTGCTTACGCGGTGATCGACATAGTATGAGTATTAGAGTTGTCGATGCAAATAAATACTACCATATTACATTACCCGACCTTACCCTACCTCACCTGTTTTACATTACCTTATATATCACACACTCTACTTTTTTTTGTCTTAAGAATTTCTCGTGAATGTCTTTTCGTACTAAAAAAAAAAAAACACATCATTTTTGTTTCAACGTTTGCCCCTTCAAATTTATGTTTTCTCGCAACGGTTGATTCTGATCGAATTTCAATCGAAAAGTCTTTCAAACCAGTATCGGATATGCAAAACATTTGAAATTCTGACTTGAATTGAATCAGAATAATTATCATTTTCCGACTCAATTTGAGTCGGAATAATATGTTGTCCAAAAAAGATGCTCCCATTTTTTCACCTTCTATGGCCCCCCAAATGAAGCTCAAATATGTTTTCACATTTAAATTTTATAAGCACTTTGATATATGTTGGTTACTGTTATATACATGACAAAAAATTACTAACCTTGGCCTTCTCTTTTCCTTATAATGACAATATATACAGAAATGCTTAGATATATGTATGGAAGCACACATATATACCTTAGATCTGGGAAAACGAAACATATTCACTGCGTAATAAAGCCAAAACCAAACACATAAATCCACACACACATACATACATATATATAGAGAGAGAGCGCGCGAGAAAACACTAAACGTACGTAATAATAATCCATCATTCTAAGAAATTCTCCGAAGATTTAAGTAATATATATATATATATATATATATATATATATATATATATATATATATATATATATATATATATTACTATATATAGAGAGAGAGATTAATATTAAACCTAGTCAGTCATTCACCTACTCCAAACCGCAACCTCATAGAACCTCATCGTCACTTCCCACACATTTGTACAAGTCATCATCGATCTGTAAATGACAATGTGCATTGTAATTAAGATAAGCCGTTGATCATAATAATCATAAACGAAATCAGATTGCATGGAAGTGTATATATATATATAGATATATATATATTCAATGTTTACTAAAAATGAAAAAGGAGGTCACTTTGTAATGTAAATAATGTTGCAGATCATTGGAGTACTGGAATTGAAGCATTTTAAGTAAGCAAAGGTGGGAAGGGGTTCAAATGCACACTAAGGCGAGAAGTTCAAGTTCATTGAGACACCCGTCAAACACCTTGTATCAAAATACCGTTCTGAGCCTAAATTTCAACAAATAATGATTGAATGAAAGGGTCAGGTCATTATCTCTACTCTAAACCAACATCTGCTACATATAACGCCCCACAATCTGAGTCTGACGGCGTTACTTGAATCATAATCAATCTAGTAACGGTTTTGACCTACCGTCCTCATTTGGCTATAAATGAGCCGAGTTACCAAGTCCATTACGTCTCAACCTTATATCTTAATAAATTCTCTCAAATTTTCAATTTAGAGTATTACACTACATGACACTGTATATATACAGGATGGTATCAAAAAACGAAGGGCGCCTTTATTTGCACCACAGTCATTCTACTAGTCCTGCCCCACAGTAAAACTGAAACTATGAAAGTCGGTTTTGAAGCCTAGAACCGTTTTTTCATAAGTTCTGAAACAAGAACCGACTTTGTCGGTTCTCTCAAGTCTCAATGCATCCATACTAAGTCGGTTCTACTGCATATTGCATTAGTGCACGAGTATAATGATTGTGGTGCGAATAATAACCCAAAACAAATCCAAAAACATATTATTGAAACATACCTTGAAGTGATACATCTTAAGGGATCCGATGTAGCTCTGTTCAATGACTTTGTACCTCTTTCCCTCCACTCCTGGAGGCGGAATATATCCCGGATATTCACCATACGTTAAGGTACCATCCTATTACCCAACCAATATATATATCTATTCAACAATAAGAACTAACAATAATTTACAGGAAAAAAAATTAATTAAAACGAGGAAAAGTAAGTATATACCGCCATTTTCTGGGCTTTTGCAACTTGTTCATCTGTCAAGAACACCCATTCATCAGGATACAAATTCAAATTCTGATCCACATACAAAAATTCCCAAACATCGCCTCTTCCCATGTCTCTCACAGCATTAATACCAGACAACACTTGTATGACATCATTCATCAGTTGTTCCTGATTTGGATCTAGCTGTGTGTGTTTTGAAGATAAAAAATAAATAAGTAGAATTAAAGGTATAAAACACCAGAACAGAGGGGAAAAACAGGAAAGAATGAATAATTGAACACATATACCTGCCATCTTTCAACAAAAGCAGGTAATTCGATCCTTCTGTGTTGCTGTAGATGATCCCAAATTCTACTTGCCATTTGTCCTATAAAAAAGTGAAGCAAGTTTCAAAAAAGGGCTGAAGAAATTACAAGTAATAAAAAAGAAAGCAATACCCATTTCATCATTTTCTTCCTCCATTTCTTTGTTAATTATGAGCTCAAGATGTTTTTTTTTTTTTTTTTTTTTTTTTTTCCTCAAGAAAGAAAGGATATGCAGCAGCACACCAGGAAAACTTGAGGTTTTGGTTTTAGGGTAAAATAATGGCACGGTAAAACCCAGGCCTAGTGTGTAAGACATTGTGAGAAATTTGGCCCGTTCAGGGCCCTAACATTTATTTATTTTATCTTTTTCATAGATTTTATGATGCAACGCTCGTAGGAAAAAAAAAATCTTAGGAAAAGGTTGTGAAGTACCACTTTTAATCTAAATGGAAAAAACAAAAAAATGATTGTGGTTGAGAAGAATAAACGTGCGTTATTACTACGTGTGTTCTACGCGTGTGAAAGTATACGTGTAAATGCAGCGTAGTAATGTACGCGTTTTGTCCTTCTCAACCACTATCTTTTTTTCGTCTTTTTTTCCTATTTTAGATCTTATTTTGTCGCTCCCCCGCGAATCCCAAAAAAATCTTCAGAAGTCAATATTATCGTGTTTGTACATGTTAATTTTCAGACAGTTAGCCAGCCAAGAAGCCGGGTCATCAGGTTGAGTAAAAATTGTCCAACAGCTTCGATGAATGAGCTGTTTCCACAAGGCTTTGGACCAGTTGCAGTCACGAGTCACATGCAAAGTGGATTCCGGCAGTATGCCACAAGCAAAGAAAATATCGTTATCGCCTACGTGTCGACTCTTTAGAAATTCCGCGGTAGGAAAAGCATCTCGACGGATCAATCAAAGTAGCATATTGCCTCTAAACGGCACCTTAATGCCCCATATTAATTTTCAACAATCATCGTTTGCATAAATGACAAAATAATTTATTTATTTATTTAAATTCTGGCTTCATTTCTTTCCAAAAAGAAAGTTAAAAAAAAAAAAAAAAAAAATCAACACATTTTTTTCTTTCATCCATATTTTTTAAACATTTATATCTCTTAATTTAGGACTTCAAATTTGAAAATTGTTTCACCAATTTTATTATTTTTGATGCTTTTTATCTTGATACCACATTCACCATATTCCGACGTAATTTCCGAAAATCTCGATCGAAATTCACTATTATTCGAAATTCACTACTTTTCGGATTCACTGTCGAGATTCACCGAATGAATTTCGACAGTGAATCTTACGAAAAACGATGTAATTATATCAAACCAAGTCTCAAAACGAAGAGTATGAAAAAATAAAAAAATCAGTGAAATTTAATAACGTTTGAAGATCTAGATCAAACGAATGAGTGTTTAAACACCACTACATCAGCGTACGTGATTTTAAATTTTTTTTCCCTTTAAACAATAAAATTTATAGAAGCCGTTTCCTCTATAAAAAAAATATATTTGGGTGTCTTGTTTTACTTAAAAATATTCTGAAATTTGTTAATTTACCTAACTTTCTATATAAATTAATATTTCGAGACATGAAGCCCTTTGTATAAAGAAGAGTGGTATAATCATAAGCGTAACAAAAATTCATACATGCTCGATCGGCGTAAATTGAACTGTTCCAAATGCTGCATAATACTACTACCATCCCGGAATCATAATACAAGTGCTAAGCAACAAGAATACCGTCCCGAATATATAATAAAGTACATCAAGATAGTAGAACACAAAATATAATGCCGTAAACTATTACAACTTACAATCCTGCAAAACCTTGTTGCCACCTATAACCTGAAATTAATCTCAAGATGGATGAAATTATGTTTTATAGAGATTCTTCATACTTTTTGAATATATAGAGAAATATAGTAACGTCTTCACTAACACCAATTGATTTTAGAGCTGTAAACGCTTGATCTTAACATGATATCATGGTCAGATGTCATGAGATCTCGAACCCTAGTGTGAATATTATTTTTACAATTTATATTGTGCATGTGTTGAGAGAGATTCTGCGTTAATTCTTATATATATACAAAATATTAAATATTTTTCTGTAACACCAATTGGTAATAAATAATTATATGCGCCAAAATAAAAACTAATAATACATACCTATATTAACATATTAACATAAATATATGGGTAATAAATCTTTATATTTGGGTAATAAATCTTTACTCAATATCAAAACCTGCATCATAGTAACATATTAACATAAATATATGGGTAATAAAAGATGTTGGTCTCATCTTTCAAGTAAAATCTTTACTCATGATTAAAACATGCAGACCATGCAGACTATAGTATTCTATTGATAAACATAATAGTGAACGTACTACATGTGTCAAATGAAAATGAAAGATCTCTTTTTAATCGGTTTCATCTTCCATGATAAACTTTGTATCGATTCTGCTTGTGTCGGAGAGGCATCATAATCAACAGTTCCACTCCGCCACCTAATTTGCTGTATATTTCAAGCATGGAAAGGCTGAAAGTCAAGATTGTGAAATGGGAACCAAAATTGAAGAAGGATGTGACAGATGTCAAAATTTGGACTGCCGGTGCATGGTGGAGCACTTATCCTTGTTTTCAATTCCGCACACTCTGTTAAGATGCGGCAGACAGCCAGACCGACCGACAGCCAGACGGCTGTGGTGGACGAAGATGTTTCTTCAACAACAAGTTGAGCAGCTCATGAATGAGATCAAATATCTCCAAGAAAGTCATGCTGTCTTACGGGAACAATTGAAAACAGTATGGTACACTTGACACATGAAGAACAAGAAAAAATAGAAAACCTCAGAAGTTCTAACAATTTTAATTAATGAACGATAGAAATTAAAAAAAAAAAAGGCATTTTTCAGTTTCAATAAATGATGAAATTAAAAGAATGTACATAGTTAGCCTCATTTGCCATGATATGGAAACTCACTCTAATTACATGTCGTACACTTGTAGCCACCTTGGAATCTGCTGGATTTTCCGGGGCGGTGAAAATTCTGTGCTATTCCGGGGATTTTCCAAATTAAGCTTCTTTAATAAATTAATAGCACTACGTACGGTCGATCTACTCGAGCAACACAATTCTGTCAAAATTTTATTTTACAGATATCGAAATCCTATTTCGACTCTGAAGTTTTGTCCATAAATTCGATTTTGGAGAGGTCCCCAGAGTAAACTTCTTTTATAAAGAAATCAGCATAGTGTTGACACATAGTCGATCTACTCGAGGACCGTACTTCGGGCAAATTTCTGTTCTATAGAGATGGAAATCCCATTTTGGCCCCTTTCAAAGTTGAGCTTTGTCCTTAAATTTGATTCTGGAGAGGTCCCAAATTAATTAAACTTTTTATATTTTATAAAGAAATTAGTATAGTGTTAATGACACACCAATTGATCTACTCAAACACCATACCTCGGGTCTCATTAGACAACATTTTCCTTCAAACATAGGAGGGCAAATTTTAGTTAAAGCCCATTATGCGTTTCAGGATTTAGTAGGATATTTCTATTGAGACTGATGAGAGTATTTGAAATCTCCGATCAAATAATATCTTTTTACATTTTTGCCCACCCTTAATTTTTTTTGGGTGTTACCCTGTGGCTGATTAATTACTTACCAATGTTCTGGTTTTAATTGATTAATCCTAAGCTAATCACTTTCAGAATTCCACATTAATTAATAATCATAACAAACACCTATACGAGGCCATCGGAAAATTCATACAAACACCCACACAATCACGATTTCATTAAGAGATAATAACAAAAATGGATGATATTAAGACAACTATATGGGTAATAAAAAATGTCAAAATCAAAAATAATAATTCATACATATACTTCGGAACACATCGATGTTTCTTTGCAGCCTCATCTTTAAAGTAAACTCCTCTCCCATTGTCATTTTCATAGTTTTCAACCATATAACTAGAATTGGACGCAGACCTGCCACATATATTCATACTTTTTGACAAGGGGATATCAAAGTCTGCATCATAATTAAGAGAAATGATTATATTTTCCACAATAAATATGCACAACAAAGTGGCACAACAACTTTGTTTATCATTTTATTTTTTGAGACCCATTTAAATCAATAAGTCCAACATCATAATCAATGGTTTAAAAATGTGTTATTGAACTTTGTTATGCATATTTGTTGTGCTCCATAATTAAATACTTGAAAACAAATATCAAAGTAAATATATATCCGGTAATAACTAACTAAATAAATAAAATAAAAGAATAACAATATTGTAAAGTCCCCCAGACCTACGAATCTAAGTTCAATTCTCCTACCAATTAAAGAAAAAGAAAAAAATTCTACAACCACCGTCACCTATAAGCTTAACAACGTGTTGAGATCATCTGTTTAAGACGTAGTTTTTATTTAAACGTTGAAATTAAACATACATCTTGGACTAACAACAATAAACAACAACGGTTATCATAAAATCTCTCTTGCGGTGCACTATATTCTACATTTTCAAGCTAAAAGAAGAAAATAATAAAATCCGAAATCATAAAATCTCTCGTAATACACTATAATCTTCATTTACAAGCTAAAACGAGAAGACAATGAAACCCAAAATCAAGAATTTTCTCGTACCGTACACTATAATCTTCATCTTCAAGCTAAAACAAGAAGATAATGAAACCCGAAATGGCACAAAGAAAGAAGAAGGAGACATGATTCTTACCGGAAAAACGAACCAAACCTCCTCACACACATCTTAAACGATTGGCTCTCCTCTCCTAAACAACACTCCTACAAGTGAAGAAAAAAGAGACGAAGAAATTGGGAAGGAAATAAGAAGAGTAGAAAAGAAAAAAGAAAAAAGAAAAAGTAAATCCGTTTATTTTAACGATTTTCTTTAGTACAATGTCGAATAAAAGTGTTACCCCCAGCTTGACTTTATGGGAAATTTTTAGGTAGTGTGTCTCTACGAGAGACATCTTCACGTGCAAGTAATCAGGCGCGGGATCGTAACTACACACCACAAACAATTTCTCGCAATCGATCATTGACTGGCTACGCTTGATTACAAGTATGTAGATGTGATTTCACGTAGACACTGTATATCTAAAAATTTCCCTGACTTTATAGTCCCATTGGCATCTTCCCCATGTCCTGTCCCATGTAAAATTAATGACATGCAATTATGTACACAAAAAAGTGCGTTTCTCTTGTAGGAATTTCACAGTAGGGAATCGCTACGCGTGGCGAGATCTCACCACACAGCTTTCGAGGTGGAATACAGCGTGCCCGTGTGTAGAAATTGTGTGGTCCAGAGATCTTCTTGCGCGTGAGATAGATTCGCAAGGAAATCACCTGATAAATTTTCCCACAAAAAACGCGTTGCCTCTTTACAAGGAATTTTTATGTGTTGTCTCATCCGTACGTTACACGGAGACATCAATTTATGTGTTTTAATTGTTTTTATAAGCTTTTGACAAATGTTATTCTGGTCCCACCACAAGTATGACTCGGTGGTTCGGAGCCAATGATTAGGACTATTGCGGTTGGTTATTAATATTATGGATACTTTTTAGTGACTTGTACGACCACGGACTAATAAAACACCGACACTTTGATATGATTGTCATGAGTTATGTCTTCTACGAGTTTTTCATTATCTATCTATAAAATTGGTAAAAAAAAATTATCATCAAAAAAAATTATCTATCTCAAATTGAACATTGAACTGTACTTTGTAAAGATTCAAAGAAAAAAATTTATTGTATAAGAAGGTCATATATGGAAATTCATCCCCACCATGAGGAAGTGTTAATCCGAACATATCAATAACACATCCGATCATTGCCACATCATCTCATTTTCTTAAAGAAACTTCTATAGTGTCAAAATGTAATAGTCCACACTATGATATTATAACGACATTTGATTTAAAGATAATTATACAATGACATATAATCAAAACACTTAAATACGCGTGTCATCCAATGTACATAATCTTTCAACACACTTCCACATATTACACGTCTAACTGTCGACACACTTTAATGATGAGATACGTGACTATCTTCATAATAACATAAAAACGAGGTAATAATGGTCCGATCCGGTCGAATCCGGTCAACCCGATTGAGTTTAAGTCACTACACCGACAGAACCTTGCTCAACCAATAAACCATGCATAATGATTTCTTACTACATTCTTAGACATAATTTGATTGTTGTTCACAAGTGAACACCGGTTCCTTAGAGGACTCAACTCAGAAAGTAAAAGATTCCATGCCACAGCTCACTGTAACTTTAATGCTTAACCTCCGTTTTTAATTGGTAATAATCATTTATATGCGATTTATTTCATTATCTTTTTAGTTTAAAAAGGATCAAGGACGTCCGTGTGTAATCGGAGGTCCTAAGTGAATTTTTTGTTTTAAGGCCCTTGATTGTAAATAATAGAATTACGGTATAGCAATGTTACAATGGAAGCACGTTAGATTTGCGGGAGAATGAGTCTCAATCGCATATTTTCTGTTTAAACTAACCAAGGCAGATGCACCCTTATAGGAGGGAGTATTAAATCATTCACCGAATCCTATAATACACTATTATATCTATGTTATGTATTTTTTCGCCCATTATAAAATTTATTTTCGCCTTATCATCTATAATAATCTGATAATTTTTCATAAAACATTTGTCATGTACATACAAATATATAGTTATATATTACCAAAGTGATACATTTAGAAAAATATTAATCGGTTTCAGATTATTGGTTTCCATCGAAAACATTGTTCGTAATGTTTTAAATCTTTATTGCTAGAAGTAAAACAGTTAATGCGTTCGGATTTTGCGATAATATAAAGCGAAATGTATAGTCGTGTTTTTTTATGATGTATAGTAGGGTTTTTTTTATCGTAAGGGCAGAAAAAAGCATTACTATACATTTTTTTACTGCAAAAATTCTTTAGAATTATCACTCCTCGTTGTCCGGGTTCCCGCGTCCGCCCCTGAAGATAACAGAAAATTTTGCAAAAGGGTGATTTTTAAAAAACATGACACAACATTGATAACAAAATTGTCAAATCTAAATATAAATGGCTAGTCCCAAACTTGATCCATAGATTAGGATGATTTATACAAATCACTATAAAATTGTAAAACTCCTCACCTCCTATTAAGGCTATTTTAGTCCTTTCGAAATTAGTTTTCCTTTTCTTTTTTCCTTTTTCCTTTTATTTTTAAGTTATTTTCCTCCAAATCTTTGAAAACCAACCTAGGGCTTCAAAAAGCCTAGACATAGGCTTCCAGACAACCCCCAAAAGCATAATTTGCGTTTTGGTTGAAGTTTGGACCGGTTTCCCTAGACATCACCTGGGGAAGCACCCCAGTTCATGTCCAGGGCAAGTTCTGGGAAACCCAGGTCAAGTTCTGGGAAACCCAGCAGGGCATGTTCGGGGAAATCCAGGACTGACCGGCATACTTATGCAAGGGTTTAAGAACCGATTGTAGCTCGTTCATCCTTTGGCTTCGGTTTCGGCTCGTCTTTAAGGTAAGGAGTTCTTCTTATCAAAATGATTCATTTTTGGTGTCAAGATTATGTTTTTATGTGTTTTATTATCATTTTCATGTTGGTATTGCACGAAATCAAACATAATTATGTGTTGCATATTTGCCGGGTACTTGTTAGACCAGAAACTGACCTTGGAGCTAAAGCCTGGGTCGGTTTCCTGTCCCTCCATCCGGGAAACCGCTGGACTGAGTCCTAGTGTTTGATTCTGGGTGTCTAGGGTGCAGAAACTGTGTCCCTAGCTAAAGCCTGGCATGCTTAACCGGCCCTCCGCTCGGGAAAGCGTCTGGGGTGAATCCCAGACTCAGCTTTTGTGTGTCATGTGTCTAGAAACCATGTCTAAACTAAATCCTGGGCCGGTGTCCCGGCCCTTCACCCGGGAAACCGCATGGACTGATTCTCAGTCTGAGTTTCTGGGCAGTCCATGCCTACAGCAGGTTGTCCAGAAAGTTATTTTTGAGTCCTATCTGTGTTTTAGATTCTGTTTTCATGGTAATAGTGGGGACATGATGGTAGTTCGGTGTTGTTATGGTTTTTAGATGTTCCCATACGTTAGACATGAACTTACGTGCCTTATGTGCTCTAATATTGTGCTTATGTGTTTTGCTCCATCATGCTTGGCAAGGTCACGATTATTGGCAATGTACAAAAAGTGGTGCCATGGGTCCTTAATTCCCATGTCGGATGTATGACTAATTATGCTAATCTATGTCGTTCTCGAGAAGGCGGTTCATATGTTCCGTGGGTCCCTAATTCTCACGATTGCAGGTGTATTAGTTGTATTAGCCGTGTTGTATGTTGTGTCCCTTAGTTAAGTGTCTTGGAGCCACGTAATAAATATAGCCATGAAAAGACAAGACATGTGACATGACAAGTTAAGAATGCGGCTATGTTGAGTAAGTAAGTACTTAATGTAACTGACAATTATATGCAAGATGAAACAAAGTAGTTAATGGGTCATGTTTTCTTATGAATCGTCAAGTATGGCTTTACGGTGGCTTTCTTTTACGTTTCAAGTTATGTTTTGAAGATAGTTTCTAAAGATTCCAAGTTGTGTATTTAAGCTATTTGCAAACTGGATAGAGTGGATTCATGTCGTATCTCCCGGCTTATGACAACCATGAATCTCATTTTTTTTATCTTCTTTCTTCTTACTGAGCATCTAGTTAGTGCCCACTGCTTTATTTGGAATAAGAAGATTGCAGTACATACTTATTTGACAATGAACTTGGTGTGCTAGCTTAGGAGTGGAGCAATGGAGTCGTTTATGTTTTATTTTCCTTTTGTAGTTGTTCCTTCTTTTCCAATCAAGTGAGTTGTATTGGATGGTAGTTTTGCTTTCAGTTATTTATGATTTGGTTTGACAGCAGTTGTATTTTGGTTGATGGTTGTTATTGAAAGACCTTGAGGGTCTATTCCCGAGTCTTCTGCTTGTTTTATTTCGTGCGAATTGTTAATTACTCTGATATGACACGAGGCTTACATGATATTTAAGTTTTAGTCTAAATGTCACGTGCCGTGTCCGGATAAGGACTCGATCTTCATGACAGAGGCGTTACAAATTTATATATCAAATGATATACATCATGTACTTTGATATGTATTTATTTATTTATTTCAGATTATAAGATGAAACAATGTGGTGAAAATAATAATGTGCAATACATGATAATTGTAGAAATTGTATCACAGAACATATCAATTCAAATTGTCATTAAGTTAGTATTTACTGGATTTACTACACCTTATTTTATTTTATTTTTTTGATTTACTATACCTTAATAATATTTTGTACAGAGAAAATACTGAGTTGGGAAAAAAATGCGCAAGAGACACTTGTTATTCACTTTGGCCCTGTAGCGCCTCGACTCGAATATTTGATAGATATTGTTATGAATCGTTTGATCATGAATAAGAGTGGTATAAACACAAGCGTAACATAAATTCATACATACTCAATCGGCATGAAATAAGGTCTAAGTTCCAATACTACTACAATCCCGGAATCATAATACTACTACAGATCGAAAGTCTTCATACATCTCAGCTAAACGATAAGAGTCCGTCCCGAATATATAATGAAGTCCATCAAGACAATAGAACACAAAATATAATGCCCTAAACAATTTTAACTTGTAATCCTTGAAAACCTCGGTTGCCACCACCAACCTGAAATTAATCTAAAAAAAATGATAGAGATATATAAAGAATATAAGCAAACTAGAAGATAAAGAATATGAGCAAACTACAACATATGCTCGTAAAAAGTATCAACAAAAAAAGTTTTATGTAAATTACCGAGTTAATTAATGGATCGTAATATTAGCACAAAATTAGTAACATAAATAAAAACTAATAATACATATCTATATTTCGGATCACATCGATGTTTTTTTCCGTCTCATTGAACCATTCTGGATGGTCCAAAAATCTTGAAGAATCATTTGCTTATGATGTTATCAACTCTTCTCCTCAACCGCCACTTTTGATCGAAAAGGATTATTTTACGCAGCCGCGGCGTGGTTCTGACTCACTGAACCATTCTGGATGGTCCACTTTCATTTTCAATAGCACTCTATTCTACAAATTTAGTAAATCAATGTGCCCACTGCCCGGCTCTGGATTCTGTATAATGTATCTTTGACGCCAGCACGAGCTGCCAATAGTTCCGCCTCTTTCCCGCCTCTTTCTAATACCTATGCATTACCTTATACTTAAGCGGTTCTTTTAGTTCCTGCTTAATTTCTAATTTGTAATTCTTTAGTAGTACGAAATTAATATATTGTTCTAACCGTCAAAATAATCATATTATGCAGACGATTTACTGGGCCGGACCTTGTGTCGCCGGTAGGGCCGGCCTGGATATTTTTTTTGGCCTTCGACGACTTCGCCTGTCAAAAAAATCAATTTAGTTACTAGATAATCCCGTACGCTAATTAAATATACTTATAGATCTTCAGTAGATAGGGTCTTTTTTCTTGGCACACAAAGGTACCTGACTAATATACCATAGGCCATCAGCTAAGCAGCTAAACACTAGAAATATGATGTCACGTGCCCAATGTTTCTTGGAAGTTGATAAAGCAAGTCTAGAATGCACTATATCATGAGCGATATGGAATGATCTGCCTTTGCATAGAGCAATTGTGAGTGCTCCACCAATGCATACTAGGCCATACAGACTTTTGATTATTCCAACTCTTGTTTTCAGTTCCAATGTCTCAATTCTTCTGAACCCAAACAAAAACAAAATTACCAAGTTGTAATTGTAATTAGGATTGTTAAAGATAAGTAATTATCATAATGATGAAGGAAGGATATGAAATTGATACCTAAAAATTATTGAGAAGAAAAAAGTAACAAGGGACACGTGGTTCATGGAGTTTGTAGCATAAGTGGCTGTTGTATCTGCAAGTCCGCGTATGAGTATATTAATTAAGTTACAACCCAAAGAAAAAAGTAACAACGGGCGAAAAAGTAACAACAGGCACGTGGTTCATGGAGTTTGTAGCATAAGTAGATGTTGTATCAGCAAGTCCGTATGAGTATATTAATTAATAATAATAATAATAATAATAACAACAACAACAAAAGTGAGAGGGTGCTTTTGGAGGAAGGTAATAAAACATGAGGAGTTGGCTTATCAATGTTGTGGTTTTAATTGATTAATCCTATGCTAATTAGCTTCGGATTTCCATATGTATTAATCATAACAAACACCTACATGAGGCCCTCAGAAAATTGATTAAAAAATAATAAAGATGGATGATATTAAGAAAAAATATGGGTAGTAAAAAATGTCAAAATAAAAAATAATATTACATACCTAGATTTCGGAACACATCGATGTTTCTTTGCAGTCTCATATTTAAAGTAAGTCCTCCTCCATGGTCATTTCCATAGTTTTCAACCATATAACTCACACCGGACGGAAACATGCCAGAGATATTCATACTTTAAGACAAGGAGATATCAAAACCTGCATCATAATTAAATACTTAAATACAAATCTAAGTTAATATATATGTGGTATTAATTAACTAAATCTAAATTTGATAGTTGAGGCATGTGTGATGGTAATTGTTGAGGCCTCAGAAACCAAAGATCTGAGTTCAATTCTCCTACCATCACCAACTATTAGCTTAACAACAGCTTTACGTGCCCAAAATAAACAGAGAAAATTTGTATAATTAATGTAAACAAACAATAACACACCTAACAGATCTAACAACAATAATAAACAACAGCAGGTTAAAATAAAATCTTTCTACCGGTACAGCACTATATTCTACCTTTTCAAGCTAAAACAAGAAGATAGTGAAACCCAAAATCATGAAATATCTACAATCTTCATTTACAAGCTAAAACAAGAAGATAATGAAACCCGAAAAATCATGAAATCTCTCCTACCGTAAACTATAATCTTCATGTTCAAGCTAAAACAAGAAGATGATGAAACCCAAAATAGCACAAAGAAAAAAAAAAAGGAGGAGAAATGGTTCCTACCGGAAAATCGAACCGGACCAGCTCAAAACAAAACAATGGGGGGCTGTGGGATAATTTATAATCTTCTTAATGACCACTTACATATATGGGGGGCTGTTGGATAATTTATAAGAGCAACACAATAAATGGATGGCTCACCAACAGCATTGTATAGTTAAACACCGCATTCAAGGGGGAGAGAGATAGGGGAGCCCGAGGGGGAGGGGGGGGGAGCCCATGGGAAGGACTATGCCTATTTTGGTGAATACAATTAAATGATTCGTACGCCTTGGATTCTTTATCAAATGTTCCTACTAAGAACACATATATCCTTGTATATACATATTAAAGTTATAGCTTGGATGACAATGTTTTTGGTACTTTACCATTAAGTCGTGGGTTCGAATCATAACTTATAAGAACTTAAAAAATTTGATGTGATCCAAATCAATGATATCGACGGATCGGATTATTTTTCAAAAGAAAAATTATTTTCAGTAAATGAAGAAGAAATAGGACCCTACAACCACGTAGGATCCTACTTGATGACACGCCAATGAATTTAAAATTTTCGGTGTCCAGTCAACAATATCCGACGGATCGGACTATTTTTCAAAACAAAAAAAATACAACTTACAGGACCATTTTCTTTATCGGAACATGAGCATGATTAAAATCCATAGTAAGCCAACTTATAGAATCATTTTTCTAATTTTACCAACTTTTTGAATACCTAGCCCCAAACAATGTTTTAACCGCTTGTTTGATAGATATTGTTGAATAAATATATATATTTCCTTAGAAAATGAAAACCAAGATCATGCTATTATAATTTTTTAGGTTCGTCACTCAACTTATCTCTATGTGTACAATATTATACAAATGAATTCTATATATTTCTTCGCTGTTAAGAAAATAAAAAATTATATAGAGTCACGGGATGATAAAGTCGAGGCGGAAGAAAAAGTAATCGAATATTTCGTACATATGAACAATAATTATTTCGAATATTTCGTACATCTATTTCTAAGATATGGGACATGGTCACATGGGGAATTAGTACGGGAAATTATATGGTTATCACCACTTCTACATTCTATATAGGAATCACCGTAAAACGATTTTATGAAATTCGGTTCTGGAGTTAAAAATGTATTTTTTGAAGATGCAAACCCCACTAAGGTTTAACCTGGCTCCTAATAGAGAGTCCAGGGTTCAAATCTCGCCAAAGGCGTGTCGTGGTATTGTCGCTTTTCGTTTAGGAAAAAAAAATACGACAAGTCGATTTTTAGATTTAGATCGGACGTTTGAAAGGTCGGTTTACTGTTATGCAGGAATAATGTGATAGAGGAATAGAATGAATGGTGTGTAAATAAAGATGACGTATCAAATCAACTTTTTGGTCATTTGATATTGGACTTTCTAATAAGTATCAATTTTTTTAATGTGCATTATAAAAGAAGACAAAATAAGAAAAAAAAAATGAGGATATCTATCAAATGGTAGATATATTTGATATATGGTTGATTCTAGATAAAATTGTTTAAATAAAAGGTTACTATTTGATTTTTAAATTATCTTATGATAAGATTTAGTTTTATCTTTACAAAGCTGTAGGAATGCAAGCTATATTACATTTTTTTTAGAGTTAATAGTGCAAATCATCCCATTTTTCGGTTAAGTTTTGATATTTGACACTCATCTTTAGATTTACCGTTGACATATTTACAAAAAAACCCTTTTGTTTTAAAGTAGATATTGTTCGATTTTGGTAACAGTTAAACTCTTAAAACGAGGGTCCCCCTACTCTCCTATCTCACGGGATGAGTGGTGATGTTAATAAGGTAATCTAGTGGCTTAGAGTCATTGATTTTCAAAATTCATTGTCGAAATTCACTGTTTAAATTCACTGCCGAAATTCACTGTCGAAATTCACTAATTTTCAAAATTCATTATTAAAATTATTCTTAAAATTCATTTATCGAAATTAACTAATTTTCAAAATTCATTGTTGAAATTCATTTGATTTTAAGGATTCATTGTCGAAATTCACCGATTTGAGATTCACCGATTTTTAGGATTATTTGTTTGTCATTCTCGCTATAAAAATTATCGCAATTGTCTTCTCCCTATAAAAAATATGTATTTATCACATTCTTAAAAATATTCCAAATCATGTCATTATCCCTAATTTCCATTGCTTTAAAGTAGAAATTGTTCGATTTTGGTAACAGTGAAACTCTTAAAACGAGGGTCCCTACTCCCCTGTCTCACGGGATGAGTGGAGATGTTAATCGAGTAATCTAATGGGCTTGTGAAAGAGTCATTGATTTTCTTTTATAGATAAGAACTGAAAGAAATGTCATTTTTACGGTGTCCGAACCTCCACACCAGGCCATTCCTGGGTACAAAATGTTCTGTTTTGTTAACATTAACTTCTTCACACTCCACCTTAAGGTCCAGCTGCTCTTTAAGATACCGAAACATTTTATCATTAGGTCATGTTGCCGAAATTACTGAAAAAGATGAAATCGAAGGCAAGTGGGAGGTTCGACAAGAACCCTAAAAATTGGGGAAAGTCATCTTTCTATTTGGGAAGCATTCCCGTACTTGTGGTATACAACCAGAAAATTAGAAATGAAATAATGGGAAAAAAAAAGGTATCTATACCCCCTTAATTACAAATAATGCTAAGCTAATTGCTTACTAACTGTTTACTAATTACAACAGAATTACATTTAAGGAAATAACAGGGAAATAATGGTGTGTATTACCTTTAAGCAAGGAAAGTGACAAAGTGTGACTCCATGGAGGATTGCGTATCAATCCGTGATTTGAGGGATCGTTTGTTTTTAAACTGTTGTTCGGATTATTCTACGTGTCAAGCCACCTCAAACGGAGCACCACCTAAAAATTCCACGACTTGAGGATGCATAAGTGTGTTTAAATAATCATATTCATTTGTATATTGAATGTGAATATTTGTTATAAATGACTCTTATTTGTTTTACTCAATAAACTACATCAATTTTCATCATATATATCATTAATTGGATTCACATTGTGTACTTCATATTCGTTTATGGGTTAAATCCGCACATGTGGAGTTGGATGTAAACAATTTCCAAAGCTCTAAAACATTAGAGTGACCACAATGGGCACTCAATTCAACCCCCAAATATTTTATAAGTCTCCCAAAAGCCACAATAGGCCTTGATATCACCCCCAACTTCAAAATTTCCCTACTCCTGCCTTTATATATCGGGGAACCTTTGGGGGTATTTTGTGTGGTTGAAAAAAAGTTTTTTCTCTCTCCAATTTAAATATGTGGTGAAAAAATTTATGTGAAGGTTGATAAAAGATAAAAGTTGTTTAAGAGGGATGTATAGATGTTGTTTATTGGAGTAAAAATTTTATTGGGTGTTAAAAAAATGTAACTAAAACGAAAAATGATGTGTTTGGAGGGAGTAATTAAGGTCTCCTACTGGGGTCGCTCTTATATAGGGGCCTTCAGGAGCACCTTAACATCAAATTTATTTGGACACCCAAATTAAAAAGCATATCACTTCCCTTTATGATCTAGTGTGGCACCACACTATTAATTTATTCTTAATTTTGTAGTTTATAATTTTTTTTGAACAGCTAAGGATTCTCATATATCAGCAAGATGCTAAAAAATGTTACAAACTTTGTGTCCATATCATCACCGATCCAAAGCAAAAAACAAAAATAAATGAAGAAAACTACATTTAGTCACAAGCATAGCAGGCTGCATTTTCGCACCAAAGAGAGTCATTTTCCAAAATCATTTCAATCGGCAACAGACACCAATCCAACGCCCATAATTGTGTTGGTGCAAACATCGGATTTGCCTTCCATACTTCCCATTCCAGCTTCCGGGGACACTTAGAATTTGATAGCCACGAAAAGGATAATCTATGTACTTCTCTGAAAATCAGTTCCGCATTTAAAACATGAGAAAGGAAAATGACCTTGTTTCTATTTATCCAAATTACCCACAAGGCATGTCCTGGAAATTTTTGGGCCTTCGGCGAAATAGTTGAATTAGCCTTTTAGTTCGAAGCTTTTAAAATAAAAAAAAAACATATTTACAAAATATTACCTCAATATGGCGCTTTTAACATACGTGAATCTGAAAATTCAATTCGTTGATAAATTTCAAAACATACACTATAAAGTACAATTAAACATCTCTTTTGTAGAAACATTTAGACATTTTAGTTCGAAGTTTATATATATATATATATATATATATATATATCATGGTTCAAATGAACCAAAAGATGTTTAAATAATTTAATGAATTGGCTAGAGTAATAAAAACAAAATAAAAAAGCAGTGTGAGCGAGATAATTATGTAGTGTAGATAAAACTATATATATATATATATATATATATATATATATATATATATATATATATATATATATATATATATATATATATATATATATATATATATATATATATATTGAGAAGTCTTAATATATCGAGAGTTCAAATACTAAAAGTAGTTTAAATGTGTCAATAAATTAATCGAAATAATAAAAAAAAAAAAAAGCAAAGTGATTTAAAATAGTCAAAAATAAAAATCATTGTTCTTGGGACAAAAAAGGCCAAAAGTCTGCTTTTGCTGTAACTTGAACTCGAGTCTTTCAAGAAAGAAAGAAATATCTAACCAACTGTATTCTGATAGATATATCTAGAAAATATTCGAACATTTATTATTTATCGTTGTTGATTATCGTTTGTTTAAAACACGTATTTTAGTACTTGGGATGGTTGGGCGTAAGCCCACGCTTAAACCTCCGCTTCTTTATTGGGCTGGCCCTGATTACCCAAGCCGTAACAACAACTATAGCTGACCATAAGAATGAGGCCAATTGCGAAGGAGCATTTCCAGCTTTCATATTGCAAAAGTCGCTAAACGAGAAAGCATTTAGCCCAACAATATTGCACCAACTTAGAATATGAGACCAAATCAACGTCTATAATCCCGTTTTGTTATTTGCATCAGCGTCTATTGTAAAAAAATTAAAATTAAAAAGAAAATAAAATAAAATAAAAACACGTTTGAGTCCAGGTTGCATTTCATTCGAAATATTTTCGTCTACTTTTCATCAATTCTTTCATGGGTTGAAAGAAAAAAAAAATTATTTCCAGAAAAGTGTAGTCATGTCAAAAAAATTCTTTTGTGTCCAAATATTAGTCTGCCAAAAAAAAAAAAAAAACACACCGTCTCGATGGCTTACTCTACGCGGCCGCGGCGTGGTTCAGACTCAATCAACCGTTCTCGATGGTCCAAAACATTGGCTTCTTCAAAATCTTGAAGAATTATTTTCTTATGATGTTATCAACTCTTCTCCTCAGCAGCCACTTCTGATTGAAACGAATTATTTTACGCAATCTCGTTTCAGACCCTATTACACAAAATCCATCGATGCTTGCTAATGTTGTCTTTATTTTCATATTTCTAGACTCCATAAAAGATTCCTCACCCACTTCCCAACCACTGGACTCAACTAGGAACAAGTCGAGCTTGTATGTTTCTCTTATACCAATTACAACTACGCCATAATACGATTCCTTCACTTTTCGGACCCTTTTCTCTATCTCTCTATCCGTTCAGCCACTCATTGAGGAGACAAATTCTTCTTTAATTCCTTATCCGCTGGAAGTTCTACTTTAGGAGAAGGGTGTCCCCTGAAAAACCCACATATACGACACGTTTATCGTTCCCTCCACTCTTTAGTTAAGGTGATGGTTTTTCGATATTGATTGATCGCCAGCGTAGTGTAGTTTATTAACCACATTCGGGAATACCCTTCAGAGCCGCGCTTACTTTTTTCCCAAAAATGGCGACCGCAAAAATGGGTGTGTCGATCAATGGCTGCACACCTGACAGATCATAAAATCTCTCTTGCGGTACACTAAATGAAACCCAAAATCATAAAATCTCTCGTACCGTACACTATGATCTTTATGTTCAAAGTTAAAACAAGATGATAATGAAACCCGAAATATAACAAAGAAAGAAGAAGGAGAGATGATTCTTACCGGAAAATCGAACCAAACCAGCTCAAAACAATGCCTTTTCAATCTTGATTTGATCTTATTCTTTTTTAAAGGAGAGTCAATAATGACGAAGCTAACTTATGCAATTTCCTACCTCAAATACTTGAAAATCATATAGAATTTCAGTAATTTAAAATTTGTAGAAAAGGTAGGTCTTATGAGTACTTAGATATGGAGGGGGCTGATAATTTATAAGAGCAAGGAGTACTGTAGAACGAGGGTTTCACGGTATTGGCTCTCCTAAACAACACTTATATATTGTTGCCCGGGTTAAACGATCTGAGACGAATCAAATATTTACTTATCAAGTTGTGTAAAGCATTCAAAATATTGATGTTCAAACTCGGCTCGATCTCGTCATGAGTAAAGACTTATTGATTGATATGAGATCCGAAAAATCAATGATAATAAAAATATGTTGTAAAGACGTAATGAACATAGCCGGGACAGACACACCCCAAAGAAAGGGCCTCGCCCCTCAGATCCTGACAATACACTACTTGGTGGTATATGTTATATAATTTTTCGCCTCATAAAATTTATATTCGCTTCTATCATCTATAATAATTCGATGATTTGATAAAAAAAATTTATAAATTAAATAAAAATACATATTTATTATTTAAGTGATACATTTAAAAATAATATTACTCGGTTTCAGCATATTAGGTTCCTCCAAAAACATTGTTTGTAATTTTTCAAATTTTTATTGATAGAATTAGGGTTAATGTGTTCGAATAATGCGATATATAGTAGCTTATTTTTTATCATATAAAACAAAATGTATAGTCGTTTTTCTAATAATGTATAATGGTGTTTTTTTCGAATTATAGGAGACAGAAAAAAGCCTACTATATATCTTTATGACAGCAAAAAAATATTTAAAATTATGGTCACCCGTTGCCTGGAATCCTACATCCGTCCTGAATATATATATCCAAGGACGGAGTCAGGATTTAAATTTAGGGTGGGCTAATAGACTATATCCGGTTTGTCGGGTGAGCTAGAGTAAGAATTTTTAACGGATGGAACTGGATCATTTAGAATTTTTAATATGATAATTTTTGTCCGGATAGACTCAGTCCCCTATGATAGTACATACCTCCATCATCTCTATAAACTAATTGCTTTAATTTGCGGGAACAGTGGCTGGTGTATCTGTACCTTTCATCTATAGCATAAAATCAAATCCATATCATGTTGAATTTACATCTTTACCCTTCCTTCGAATCTTGGTCAAAAAAAGAAATATGCTTCATCCTGTGATTTGAAAAATTAACTTTGGGAAAAAGAAAAATGATTGAGATAAAAAAAAAAATAGATTTTTGTCCAGAAGGATAAAATTATCAAAAAATCGGGATAGAAGAAATCGTAATTTAATCGGAATGAAAGAATAATTATGTAAGAATAAATATGAAATAACAAATGTAGAATAGAGTATATATGAAGTATGAATTGTAAACACAAAGTTACATTAACGTGAAGTAACAATTGTGATTTTTATCCTTTATAATCATGAAAATGTTACTTTTGTCCTTCCAGACCCATTTATTAATTTTTTTGTCCTTGTGGCCCATTCCCCCTAAAAAAAAGTGCTATAGGAAAATTCTAATGCAATGTCTCTCTATTAAAACGTATCGTTGGTGACTGTCATTTATAGAATAAGACAAATTTGTTTTGTTTATTTACATACGTGACAGTCATCTGATGATCCGTTTTAATAAAGAATCCCTACAAAATAATTACCCGGTAAATAAAGCATTAAGGAGAAAGTCCTTTTCTTTTGTTGGCTATGGTAGGAGGGAGGTTATTGGATGGGATATCCATTTACACCGACTTGACATGTACATAAATCTGAATCACGCAATTTGAATATAATTTAAAAATAAAATTTATGAATTTTGATATATTGTTACATTTCCGCATGTGACGGGAGCACCCAATAACTTCTCATTGCCCAATAACTTCCCATGGCAGGTAGGTGAAGTAAATGAACTATTTGTGTGTAGAAAGCGGAGTAAATGGTAGGAACCAACTAGTTTTTTATCAGAAAAAAATGCTATATTAAATATGTTTACATCTATTATTAAATTATAGTATTATTTAAATGATAAAAACATCAAATCTAATATAATTAAAGTATATTACATTGTTATAATGTTATATTGATATATACTACACATGATATCTTTGTAGAGAGGGAGTGAAAGGGGTAGATTATACTTTATGCATGCTTTGGTTGACTTCTATCGCCACCTACAAAGCACGTATACGGGCATGAGAGGTTTTTGTGTGGTGTGTGCTGCGTGATAAATAAGCGCGTGTGACACCACACATTCTACAATTAAATTCTCAGTATTTAAACCGCATGCTTCGATCGTTTTATTCGTCACATCAACTCAAATTCCCTTACCACACAATAACTTCACTATGAGCACGAACATGACACACCTTAGAGAATATGTAGTGGTAAAATAGAAAAAGCCTCTATATATCCAACGTGTATGGTGTGTGAAATTAAGTTGATGTTGTGATAAAAAAAATTGGCACAGTAGTGGTCTTGTGGTAAAAAGAGGTTTGCCTCATAAGGCTTCTATGTAGAGAAGGGTATGGCGAAGTCTTGGAGACAGAAAGGGATAAAATAAAGGGAAAGCCATTACCTAATTTTTTTTATAAAGAAGGCTTCTATTTTAATGACATGTCATTAAAAGCCCCGAAAAAAAAAACCACTACGTAGGCTCTTAAATCGAAAATTAACAACACGACACGTCAGCGGTCAAGTGTGTATATATATATTAACATATTATTTGGACATTGGGACATATTATTTCAGTTAAGTATGCAAAATATTACAATTACAAATTTTTTTTTTGTTGTCTTTTTATCACCTTTAAGCAAATAATATGAATAAGAACATTGTTTTTTTTTAGGGAAAGGACATTGTTGTTAAATTAATACTACAAATCATATTATTTGTCAAATTATATAGATAACATATCTTGTCGCATAATCATTCTTTTGATCCAAGGATATAAGGGCGTCAGTTCCCCCTTCCTCTTCCCTTTTCTTTATCATTATTCTACTGGATCCAATCTAAATGGAAAAATGGGATACCTTCTCTTTCACTTCATTCACGGGTGATGATTTGATCCATAAAAAATCACGAAAATCAGATTTTATTTTAAGTATGAAACAGTCGTGTCACGCCGTGTCGGATAATATTTTCTCTTAAAAGTATTAAAAAGCGTGTCGAACTGTGTCGGACACATATCATGTCGGAAATGTGAGGAAAAAGCGGAGTCTTTGTCTAAAAAAACGTGTTTGTCTAAAAAAACGTGTCGAGAATGAGCACATATATAGAACCTTTCAATGAGATAGTCATTTTTTAACTCTCTCAAAATGGAATCTATTCCAAATATATATGTCATGGTTCATTACTTCAACAGGGTATAAATATCTAAATTTTATATTTTTTGATACTTTTTCAAACATATTGCCGATACTACGTAGCAGTAAAAAAATTGTATTCATTTTTCACGCTATTATGCATTGATCGGGTCTGATACTGCATATGACTCCCAAATTGAAAAGTTGATGCTTTATATGTAGAAAGTGTCGGTGATATCGTGAGGTAATTTTACTACAAGAGTTTTTTATTCTTCGGATTACTGTTACGTGTATAAACAAATAATTAAACAATTTTGTTTTTTAATACATGTTGTTATCAGCTGGTTCGTTCTAATAGTGGTTCATTGTAGGATAATTTTTCATTGTTTATGTAAAAAATAGTGATACATCCATTACTTATCTTATCACTACATTCTACACAATACAATCAACACCATTTATTTTTTTAGTACCCACCACAATATTTCAGTTTTCATTTTATTCAATAAAAACTACACTTGTATTGAAAGGTGCACTACACCGATGTGTAGTGCACATACCATTTTCTTTATGTAAAAGGAAAAAAATATGAAGGTTGAAGAACGGTCAACAAAACCTATAGAGAAGGACAGCATGCGAACTTTGAAGAGGATCTTTTCAGAAAAAGCTGACACGTCAAATCAGCTTTTACCCTAAAAAATAAAATCAGCTTTCCTCTTTGTATAATAATACCTGCACAAATGTTTTATACAATGAAAGGCACAAAAGTAATTTGTATTGTTATCATTATAAATAAATATCGTTATATTAATTTTGTGGCATAAAAATTACAAATGTATCGTTATTGTGAGACCCCGAGTTTTAATAAAGGGTATTACAATAATTTGTGGATAAGTTATTTTTAGGAAGGGCCACGGGCGCAAGCGACAAAATAAGGCACTCACAAATGATGAAATAGAACAAAAAAAATAAAATTTGGTTGAGAAGGACAAATTAAATAGTGTTGTCTGATAAAACACCCTTAATAAAAATTGAAGATATATTTTGTTTTTCTCTCACATAAGAATCGGGTTGTTTAATGCACTGAATTTTTTGCCGGAAATCTTTTCAAGAAGTAACTGCAGCGGAAATCTCGCAAATGAATCAAGGATTTGTTAATTGGTTTCATACGCATAATTTTGAAAACGAAAAAAAAGTCCATACACTCAATTCTTCCCATCGCTTTCTTCATTTCCGGTTTCAGAAAGAAAGCGACATTTTTCCGGTGATGAAGAGGTCGATTGACCGGAAGCAATGGCAGGATCCAAAAGGAAAAGAAGCAACACCGAGTAAGTGGCAATTATGCTTGTAATTGTTTCTGGATTCAATTTGCATTTTGCTGTTAAAGTAATTGAATTTTGCGGATCGATTGTTGAATGAATTAGGGTTTCAATTTGAATCCAATTCCGATTGTTACTACATTTGGGTTTTGAAGAATGTTAAACTATTCTACATTGGGTATTTGGCTTTGCATCCATCTGAACCAAATTGAATTTCATACTGGATACCGTGGGTAATTTAACGTTTCTTTAAAGGTGTTGGCTTTGGTTCAAGTTTCCTTTGGTGGTCTATCACTAACATCCGTCTTTGTTTCCCTTTCTGTTTTGTGTAATAATTTGGTAGTCAAAATTTAATGCTATATGTGTTTCCTAATTAAGTCGACTAAAAGGATGTATGTCTGGTGTCCGTTTGGATCGATGCATGTTCCTTATCTTCTCAATTTTACATTTCATTTTCCAAGTAAAGTTACTACAGAATTAATAATGTTACTACATATTCTGCAATTGTTACTGCAATATTCTGAAATTTGACCACTTCAACCTGGTTTGTAAGCTTAACCATTGCACATGTTACACATTTTTTGACCTTTGTGTCTGCAATTATGTGGTTTGACAGTGCAATGGTGGGGTTGTCAACGCAATGGTATGTATTGTTTCTACATATTTCAAATCTGTTACTAGGTTTTTTTGCATTGTTACTACATTGTCTTGACCTAGGACTATCTCTTTTTTGTGGTCCATACAACTTCAGCAAGTGTAACTATATTGTGTTGCATAAGTTACTACATGTCCTTGAATGGGCTAGATATGATGTTCTGAAATGTTACAACCTGTCCTGAAAAGTTACTACATGTTCTGAAAACTGTTACTAGGTTTCTTTGCATTGTTACTACATTGTCTACACCTAGGACTACCTCTTTTTTATGGTTCATACAAATGCAGCAAGTGTAACTGTGTTGTGTTGTAAAGTTACTACATGTCCTGGAATGTTCTAGATGTGATGTTCTGAAAGTCACTTAAGATATTACTACATTATTAAGATATTGCTACATTATTTTGAAGTATGACTACATTTGTTGGAATGTTGTCGATAGTCCTGAAATGTGACTACATTTTTCTATCATTGTTAAATACTGATTTTATGAATTGTTTCTACATTATTTTGTATCTTTGCTACATGTTGTTGCAATGTTACTATATTTCTATAAATTGTTACTACAGAACTGATCGTGCATTTTATCTGATGCACTACCTATTGAAGTTGTCCCAAGGATAGAGCATTCCAAAAAAATGGACAAATGAAGACTTGCAAAGGCTAAAAGGGATGGTTGTGACCTCAATCATGCTAGACACAATGCCCTCTTCATTCTTAAAGTATTCAAGTTTTATAGAATAAAGTAAAGACAATTGTTTTGATTTTTCTAATAAATGAAACGGCCGTTATTGGCCCATGATTCATGAATATTTCGGTTGTTGACTTTGACGTTTGTCTTAATTGAATTGAAGCTCGAATGTTTGAACAATTTGGGAAGCGAAGCGGGGAGTTCCATTATATTACAGTCAAAACATCATAGTAACATGTAAACAACAACGTAGTAACATGTGAACAACGGTAGTAATAGTGATATATAATGTAATATGATCCAACCAATCATAGTTATCATGTACAATGTTATATGCACATGGATCATATGAATGAAGTCAATGTAATAATAGCAACGAATTTGTAGTAACATTGCCCATCCACGTAAAAAGCGACTTCAAAACAACAAACTAACAACCCTTATAATTACTGATAACATAACCAAAAACTATGTTCAATTTCAAATAAAATGTCTTGACATCCGTAAAAATGAACCGCCACTAAAAAATTTCAACAATTCAAAAAAATGTAGTAACGTTTGGCATTTTTTTGAAAGTCTACGATCTTAAGGTACACAAATCCTATCGTTCCCTCTTCCCAGTAGGGTATAGAAAATTTGGCGAAAACAATGGAAACGCAGAAAAGCGGGTGATATTTAGACTTTGAACATTTCAAGGAAAATGTAGTAACGTTTGGCGAGTTTTTCATGAATGTGCACGATCTTAAGGTACACAAATCCTATCAGGGTTCACTTCCCAGTAGGGTATAGAAAGTCGGTGAAACAATGGAAACGCTTGGCGAGTGATATTTTGACTTTGAACATTTCCAAGGAAAATGTAGTAACGCTTCGGCATTTTTTTCGGAATGTGCACGATCTTAAGGTACACAAATACCACTATTGGGGTTCCTTCCCAAGTAGGGTATAGAAAGTTAGTTGGTCGAACAATGGAAACGCTGAAGCGAGTGATATTTTGACTTTGAACATTTCCAAGGAAAATGTAGTAACGTTTCGGCATTTTTTTCATGAATGTGCACGATCTTAAGGTACACAAATACCCTATTGGGGTTCCCCTTCCCAAGTAGGGTATAGAAAGCTGGCTGAAACAATGGAAACGCGAAAAACGGAGTGATATTTTCACTTTGAACATTTTCAAGGAAAATGTAGTAACATTTCCATTGTTTCTGGAAGCTTTCTATACCCTACTTGGGAGAAAACCCAATAGGGATTTGTGTACCTTAAGATCGTGCACATTCTGGAAAAATGCGGAAACGTTATTACATTTTTCTTGAAATGTTCAAAGTGAAAATATCACTCCGTTTTTCGTTTCCATTGTTTCGACCACTTTTCTATACCCTACTTGGGAAGGGAAACCCAATAGGGGTATTTGTGTACCTTAAGATCGTGCACATTCCTCAAAAAATGCGAAACGTTACTACATTTTCCTGGAAATGTTCAAAGTCAAAATATCACTCGCCACAAGCTTTCCATTGTTTCACCGACTTTTCTATACCCTACTAAAGGTGAACTCCTAATAGAGGATTTGTGTACCTTAAGATCGTGCACATTCATGAAAAAATGCCGAAACGTTACTACATTTTCCTTGAAATGTTCAAAGTCTAAATATCACTCCGCTTTTCGCGTTTCCATTGTTTCGCGCTTCTTTCTATACCCTACTGGGAAGGAACCCAATAGGATTTGTGTACCTTAAGATCGTGGCACATTAATGAAAAAATGCCGAACGTTACTACATTTTCCTTGAAATGTTCAAAGTCTAAATATCACTCCGTTTTAGCATTTCCATTGTTTCGAAGCTTTCTATACCCTACTTGGGAAGGAACCCCAATAGGATTTGTGTACACTTAAGATCGTGCACATTCCTAAAAAAATGCCAAACGTTACTACATTTTTTTTTTTGAAATGTTCAAATTTTTTTAGTGGCCGCTTATTTTTACAGATGTCAATTACATTTTATTTGAAATTGAACATAGTTTTTTGTTATGTTACTACAATTTTAAGGGTTGTTAGTTTGTTGTTTTGAGTCATTGTTTCTACGTGGATGGGCAATGTTACTACAAATTCGTTGCTATTATTACATTGACTTCATTCATACAATCCATGTGCATATAACATTGTACATGATAACTATGATTGGTTGACTATTACTACATTATATATCAATGTTACTACTTCGTTGTTCACGTGTTACTACGTTGTTGTTTACATGTTACTATGATGTTTTGACTCAGAACATAATGGAACCCCGCTTCGCTTCCCAAATTGTTCAAACATTCGAGCTTCAATTCAATTAGCACAAAAATGGCAGTTTTCTTTCATCAAGCCTTCCATATCCGTTTTAAGAAACGTGGTTGTTCTAATCGCATAGAATCAGCAGATATCATGATCCTCATCAAATCTGCAAATCGATATTCGTTAAAAGCAGAAAATCAAAATCGAAAACGAAATAACAGAGAATCGGAGTATTAGGTTCTTTGCCAAAATCAAAATCGAAAAGGAAAAAACGCGCGTCATCGGTCTCAAAGAAATAACTCTGTCCAAATCTCTTGATTCTTCACCTTAATTAAGTTGTCGCCGTCCCAAAATCAAGAGATTTGGTTGCTTGCTGTGAATGGACGGAAGAAGGAAGAAAGAAAAAAAAAAAGGAAATCCAAAAAAAAAAGGAAAAGAGGCAAATAGAAGGGTGAGATTGATTGTTTCCATTTGGTGTAATTGAATTTTTATTTTTTTTTTGGAAATTCTACAGCAAATCCACCAAAAAAATCGGCATCATGATCTTAAATAACAGTTTCAACAACAATTATTAGCAATTAATAATTCAACAATTGATAATTCAAGATGAAAAGCAATAAAATATTAATAAAGGGTATTATAGGGTATTTATTATTTTTTGTCCTTTACATCCATCATCTTTTAACCTTGTCCTATATGTCCAAATTAGATTCAAAATGGTCCTTTACAACCTTTTCCTATTTTAGGAATTTAGTAAATCATCGAAAAAGACGTGTTTGACCGGTTTTGTTACTCTTTTAATTTAAAAAATAGATAATTAGGTAGAGATATTATTGGAATCCCCTATTTTAGGTAAGATGTTTAAAAGTAGGATTTAGGATAATTATTGATTTACCTTGAGAAAAAAAATACACACTATAAATAAATATGTTGTATTATGAGTATTTTATTAAACAAAAAATAAAAAAGGATTCGGCCAAGAGCGGGTTCGGCCATGGAAAAGAAGGAAAAAGGAAAAGAGCTAAAGAAAGGAAGGTGGTCCGGTCATAATTCGATACACGGTTTTTCTATACGATCCACGAGTGGTTTGTGGGAAAAAATTTAAGTTATGATATTTATTGTCTCTTACGAGTTTTAGTTTTAGATTTGAGGTTAAAGATTGTGTCTTTAATTATTAGGGTTTATTTTGAATTAACGGATAATCGAAAAAGGCAAATCGTTGTTAGATCTGTTGGTTGGTTGGTAGATTCACGTAAGATTTGCAAGAGTGGTTGTTGTTTAGCTCGTCTTTAAGGTAAGAAGTTTTTCTTATCAAAATGTTCCGTTTTTAGTTTAATGATTATGTTGTTAAGTTGTTTGAATAGTGTTTTATGTTAAACTGCACGAAACCAGATATGATTATGTGCTGTCGGGTATTTGCCAAAATGTTTTAAGAAAGTTATTATGCTTTCCAGTTACCTTTATGTTTTATGCGTTTAAGTTACCAGTAGTGGAGATAGGATAGGAGTCGGTGTTGTTACGGCCTTTGAATGCTCTAAGTAGGTTAGTTATGGATTTTAACGTGGAATCTATGTGCTTTATGTGCTCTCTACGTGGTTATAGTTAGTGACTGAAGAATGTGTCTCGTCACGGAGTACCGTGGGTACTCAAGTCGAAAGTCGGAGGTATGACTAGCTGTATTAGCCATGTCGTTCTTAAGACGACGTATTGTATGGAGTACCTTGGGTACTTAAGTCCCAAGTTAGAAGTATGGTTCGTCCTATTAGCCGTGCTGCACCAGACCCTTATGTTATGTTATGTTTAAGTTATGTTATGTAAGTAAGGTACAAGAACAGAGTCATGTTAAGTTAAGTAAGTAAACATGAAATATGGACATGATAGACAAGACACGAACATGTTATGGTTAACAGACAAGTAAAGTATGAGTTAGTAGACAGCTTACGTAAGTTTGATCAATTAAGTAATGTAACAAACAAGTACGTGCAAGATTAACTGAACGTAGTTACTAGGCATGTTTTCTATGCATGGTTTAAAGTTGGTTTCCGGGCGTATTCTCGTATATGTCAATTTTGGTTTTAAAGTGACTATTCATATGTTCTAAGTTATGTTTCAAAATTAGTTTCTTAATGGTTTTGCGAACTGGATGAAGTAAATTCATGTCATGTCTCCCGGCATCCGACATGCATTAATCTCTCTTTTAATCTTCTTTCTCCTTACTGAGTATCCAGCTGGTGCTCATTTCTTTATTTGGAATAAGAAGAAATGCAGGTTAAAACGAGTCGAATGATGAGCATGAAGAGCAAGATAAGAACGAAGTCATGAAGTTTGTGGTGTTTCAAAAGTTTCCTCTTTTAGGACAAGCGATGTTGTAATAAATGTTAGTAGTTATTTATGTTTTAGTTTGACATCAATCAGAATCGGTTGAGTTTGTTAATGGAAAGTCTTAAGTGTCAGTTTTCCGAGTCTCTTGATTGTTTTCTTTTCTTCCACGTTTCCAGTTATGACATGAGGCTTACGTGGGAATTTGGGTTTCCTCTACATGCCACGTGCCGAACGTCCCATTTTCGGGTAAGTACTCGGTATCCGAGACATGTGCGTTACGGTTGGTATCAAAGCCTAAGTTAGGGAAACTTGGGCAAACCTAATTTAGGAAAATGTAGGCATAAACATTGTTGTCTAGGATTTGATTTTCATAAGATGTAAATCCAAAGTATGGATCCATTAGTAGCTTGATTTGCTAAGATAGGCTTGAATACGAGTGAAGGTGTAGTTTCTAATGTTGGATGTCCGTTGGTTTGATGTTTGATCCCTAAGTTTGAATCATGTATAGATTCTGGATAATGGTGGTGGAAGAAACGTAAGGTACGAAAAGTTTCGAGAACGAAACTTTCTTTAAGGAGGGGAGAATGTGAAGCCCCGCGTTTTTAATAAAGAGTATTATTGTCATTTGTGGATAAGTTATTTTTAGGAATTTAGTAAATCATCGAAAAAAAAGACGCATTTGACCGGTTTTGTGACTCTTTTAATTTAAATATATGATTAGGTAGATATATTATTGGAATCTGTTATTTTAGATAAGATATTTAAAGATAGGATTTTAGATCATTATTGATTTACTTTGAGAAAAATAACTACACTATTTATATGTTGTATTATGAGTATTTTATTAACAAAAAATAAAAAAGGATACGGCCAAGAACAGGTTCGGCCATGGAAAAGAAGAAAAGAGGAAAAGAGGAAAAGAAAAGAAGATGGTCCGGCCACAATTCGATATACCGTTTTTCTATCCGATCCACAAGTGGTTTGCGGGTAAATTTAAGTTATGATATTTATTGTCTCTTACGAGTTTTAGTTTTAGATTTGAGGTTAAAGATTGTGTCTTTAATTATTAGGGTTTATTTTGAATTGACGGACGGTCGAAAAAGGCAAATCGTTGTTAGATCTGTTGGTTGGTTGGTAGATTCACGTAAGATTTGCCAGAGTAGTTGTTGTTCGGCTCATCTTTAAGTTAAGGAATTCTTCTTAACAAAAGATTCCGTTTTTAGTTTAAAGATTATGTTATTAAGTTGTTTGAATAATGTTTAACTTCCGTTTTTAATTGGTAATAATAATCTTTTAAGTTTAAAAAGGATCAGGGGCGTCCATGTATAAATGCAGAACTAGGGGTCCTAAGTGAAATTTTGTTCTAAGACCCTTGATTGTAAAAAGAATTAAGGTATAACAGTGTTAGATTGAAAACGCATTAGATTTACAGGAGAGTGAGTTTCAATCGCATATTTTCCGTTTAAGATAACGTAAAATTTGTAAAATGTTGATTTTTACAAAACATGACACAACAAAAGTAGAAAAATTGTCAAATCTAAAGATAAGTGTCAAATCCTAAACTTTGACCGAAAGATTAGGGTGATTTGGGCAAATCACTCTGAAATGCTTTGATATCTATTTAATTTATTTTTCAGATTATAGGATGAAAAAAATGTGGTGAGAACAGTAATGTGTGATACATGATAATTTGTAATAATTGTATCACAAATATATTAATTCAAATTGTCATTGTGTTAGTATTTGCCGGTTTTACTACACTTATAGAAATGCGCTAGAGACAACTGTTATTCACTGCCCCGATCCGAAAACTTGGGCAAATACATGATACGAGTTGTTCGATCATACCCCCCGAAATATAAATTAATATTCCGAGATATGAAGCCTTGTGCAGAAATAAGAGTGTTATGAATCATAAGCGTAATACAAAATTCAAACATGGTCGGAATGAATTGAATTAAGGTCTAAGTTCCAAATGTATACAAGTAAAGTGTTACATAATACTACTACCATTCCGGAATCATAATACACAAGTGGTAAACAATACGAGTACCGTCCAGAATATATAATAAAGTCCATCAAGACAATAGAACACATAATATAATACCCTAAACTATTACAACTTACAATCCTGCAAAACCTTGTTGCCACCTCTAACCTGAAAATTAATCTCAAAATGATAAGAGATAAAGAATATGAACAAACCACAATGCCGTAAAAAAAAAAAAAAATACCAACAAAAATAGTTTTATGTAAACTACCGAGTTAATGGATCGCAACATTAGCACATAAAGATGGATGATATTAACATAAATATAAGGGTAATAAAAGATGCCAAAATAAAAACTAATAATGCATATAACTAAATAATACATACCTATATTTCGGATCACATCGATGTTTTTTATCGGTCTCATCTTTCGAGTAAAATCTTTTCTCAGGATCAAAAACTGCATCATAGTAACATAAGAGTAAAATATACATATGCAAGCCTAAAGCCGAGGTTAGATCCTCTGATGTGTTAAACAATACAACACAATGCTGTGATAAGGGTAGAGGGTTAAAATGGTAAAATTTTGATCAAAAGAAATGGAATAAAAGGAAAAAAAAAAACAAGAAACAACCATTTACAAAGCATCACAGCACGCAGCACAGCTTTGGGATACATCCGATCCAACTAAAGACTATAGTATCAATCTTTTTTTTTTCAAGTCGACTCGACTTAAGAAAAAGTTTAAGTGAATTTCAATAATAATGTTCTACTGAAAAAGTTTAAAGACTATAGTATTCTATTGATAAACATAATAGTGAACATACTCACAATTATAGGCGTCGGATCTGATCACTGTCAAGGATGATGGGGTACTGTTTCATGCTAGAATAGTGTAGAATTTTAGCCCTTCTTGCATATATTAGCAAATAGCTTAGATCGCCCAAGTGTATTTTTTTTTTCAGGTGGCATCAATGGTGGGGACGGTGGAAATGGTGGTAAAAAAAGCCGGGTGAGGAGGAGAATGAAGATGATTCCAAGAAAAGATAGTGGCTTTGGACTATATATGATGTCATCCATAGCCTTCTCTTCAAAACTTATGATGTCATCCATAGCCTTCTCTACAAAACTGCCATCCCTCCCGTCAAAAATGTCATCGGGGTGGGAATACTGGGTCTCAGCATGGGCGGTGGACGTTGCTGATGGTTCCTGAATATACAAAAAAAGCCATGAATTACTACTACTTAGCCACAAAAGTGACCTTTCAAAAAAAAAAAAAAAAACGACAAAAGCGTGTGTTCCAACCAGCTTCTTCGCAAAGCAAAGAAGATTGTGCATTGGTTGGTTGTACAGGAACTCTGTACACAGCTCAAGTGGCTATTAAATATATGCAAGAAAACACCAATTGCATCAGGAGTAATAGGATGGTTTTTCATTCCCTTACCCTTCCTCCTTCCACAACACACTTTCAAATCATTGATCATTATGAGATCAATATCAACAAATTAGCTCTAAATCACGATCATTTGTGTGTAAAAATGTGCTGTGACGATTCTTTGTGAAACTAGTAGCACTGCTAGGAGATAGATGTGAATCAACCAAAAGCTCGGCTGGGCTGCTAGGAATACTTTGCAAAACAGTGATATTTACAATAACAACAAAAATTAACCGCAAAGCTACACATCGTCTTCTAAATACAAAAACAAAATAGTTCTCGGATCTCAGTCAGCCCTACATGTAACTCAATCTATTGGGTAAGAATAACACAAATCAAGCCTCTATTCGACATGTAATTCAGCAAGAAGATAAGCACAAGTGAGAGGCATATGTGTATTGTGTTGAGAAAGAATTGAGCCACGTGTAAATGCATTGAATCTATCTAGATGATCACAAACACAACATAACAAGAAAATACATACATATGCAGGCTATAGTATTCTATTGATAAACATAATAATGAAACATGCTCACATCTATAGGTGTCGGCTGAAAATGAAACACCTCCTTTCCATCAATTTCGCTTTCCAAAACAACTTCATATCGCCGCACGCCGCTTGTGTCGGTAGAGGTCGTAGCCTCTAGTGTAGACTGCCGAACCATCCTATTCCATGAATTCCAACATCAATATATATATATATATATATATATATATATATATATATATATATATATATATATATATATATATATATGAAATGACTCAAACACTATTAATTAAATTACTTACTTCCATCCTTTGCACTCTACCGACTTCATCATCCGTCAATAAGACGAAATGTTTGAGATGATGATGTCGCTAGTGGCTCTTTTGAACAACCTGACATGAATGACATAAATATTTAAATTCAAAATCATTATATTATCTCATATATATTTGTGTAAAAGCATTGACATACCATTCCACCATGTTGCCCACCTCACGCATACCTTACAAACTTTCATGGCCCCGAGTACCTTCATGACGTCATTCTTGCGATCGTTTTGAGCTCTACTAAACTGTACAGTGAAGATGATGAAAAATCAATGAAACATAGGAAGGATAAACACATATATAATTGAAAACATCAGCAGAATAACAGCGTTTTAGTACGGTTTTAATCATTCTTTCATCGTAAAAGTATAAATGCTCATAACAACAACCGGTTGCAGCTTAATACTCATATGAATAAACCTGAGTTCTCTTATAGATTTTTCCCCTCAAACACTAAAAATATTAGTGAGTTTTTGAAGTTGTGTAGCTAACTGCTTCATAATGTTCTAGTTTTAATTGATTATTCAAAATTCCACATTTATTATTCACAACAACAACAAACACCTCTTCTGTATTTGAAATCTGTTATTTCCATCAGGCCATCGGAAAATTGCAACAAACACCCACCCAATCACGATTCCATTGAAAACATTGGCTGTCACTTGTGTTATTAAAAAAATAGGAAAAGGTCGTAGAGGACGGGTTTACATCTTATTTGTAGAAAAAGGACAAGAAAATAACGCTATGGTTGTAAAGGACAAAAAGTAATGTGTATCCTAAAATACCCTCTTTTTTATAACTACCCCCATTCCTCCATTATCCCAAAATCTAGAAACCCTAGCCTCCATCCTCTTCTCTGCAAATCCCCCCTCTCCTCTTTTGCATCAGATCTCACGATTCAATGCTCGATGATTATCAACACAAGATCAGACATTCAATGCTCGATGCTAGGAGAAGAGATGGCAGCCGGATTTTCTGATGAAGAAACGATTCGATTTCGATGGGATTTGCGCAAACATGTATTTCCTCTTTCCTCCGATTCGAATCAAGAGTAATTCAAATCAAGTTGGATCATAATCTCGAGGACGAGCCCGTATATACGCACCTTTTTATTGACTTAAACTCCGCTTTCCGGCTAAGCGGCGACGACGACTTTCTTCAACAGAAGAACGTGGTAGCTTCCACCATTTCAAATATTGTTGTTTCGTTAAGGGCAATAAACTTCAAGAATTAGTGATTCTCTTCAATGGCTTTGTTTCTTTGGTTGCTGCGTATGCATATGGCGGTTGAATTGAGAATCTTCTCCGTAGCCGGCGATCCGCCGATCGGAAGTCGGAAGCCGTTGGTTGAACACACCCCTTTTATGAACACACCCTTTTATCTGCTCGAATTTTTATCTGCTCGAATTTTTGTTTTTTTTGTTCTTTTCAAGAAGATAAGTTAAAATGTTCTGCGATCATCTTTGGTTGAATTGATGAACGTAAGAAGAATTCGCGATTTTTCCAAGGGACATGTAGTAACGCTTTGGCATTTTTGTAATATTACTACATTTTTGTAATGTTACTACATTCTTGTATGAATATTCACGATCTTAAGGTAGACAAATCCCCTATCGGGTTCCTTCCAAGTAGGGTATAGAAAGAGTAACGCTTTGGCATTTTTTCTATGAATATGCACGATCTTAAGTACACAATCCTATTATATCGCCCTTCCCCAAGAGGTATAGAAAGCAATGGAAACACCCTCAAACATAGTAACACATAATGTAGTAACTCGTAGTAACACCAACACGTAGTAAATACCAAAGACGACTTTAATGTGAAAAAAATATATCATTAAGGGTATTTTTGTACATCTCTTTTTTTTCCTTCTCAACCAAATATTATTTTTTTCATCCTATTCTTCATTTAAGATGTAAAGTTGTCATCTTGCGACCACCACCCGCTTAAAAATAAAAGAAAAAATTACACGTCTAAGACAAAACCAAAAAAACGAGGATTTTTTTATCCTTTGAAGACCTCTGTCGCTTTGAAAAAAAAGTAACAATAATCACAAAAATGGATAAATAATGATTGAAAGCTTTTTTAAACCATCAATCAATGCTTGAAATTAAGATAAATAATTAATAATGGATAATTTTATAAAAGTTTTTTTTTTTTTTTTTTTTTGATCTGCATAAAAGATTATATTGAAATTTCCAATTAAATAATTTTTTTTTCACTTTTACAGTTCCTTAATTCTTGGGAGTTACACTGTAGTCATTACTTACCAATGTTTGGTTTTAATTGATTAAATCCTAAGCTAATTAGCTTCAGAATTCCACATGTATTAATCATAACAAACACTTACCTGATGCAATCGGAAAATTGATACAAACACCCACTGAATCAAGAATTCATTTAAGAAAATTTATGGGTAATAAAAAAAAATGTCAAAATAAAAAATATACGTACCTATATTTCGGAATACATCAGTGTTTGTTTAAAGTCTCATTTTAAAGTAAATTCCTCCCCCATGGTCATTTCCATAGTTTTCAACCATATAAGTAGCATTATACAGAGACATGCCACAGATATTCATACTTTTTGACATGGAGATATCAAAAACCTGCATCATAATTAAATACTTCAATACAAAAATCTAAGTTAATATGTATCCAATAATAACTAACTAAAAAAAATGAAAAAAAATAATAACAATATTATATCTAACCTAGAAATCTGAGAGAAAAAAATTCTACAACCACCACCACTTATTAACTTAACAGATTTACGTGCCTGAAATAAACAGAGAAAACTTGTATTGCGTAAACAAACAATAAGGCACCTAATAGATCTAAAAACAGATCTAACAACAATTATCATAAAATCTCTCTTGCGGTGCACTATAAAGTATAATCTACATTTACAAGCTAAAATGAGAAGATAATGAAACCCGAAATCTTAAGATCTCTCATACCATACACTATAATCTTCATTTACAAGCTAAAACGAGGAGATAATGAAACCCGAAATCGTGAAATGAAATCTCTCGTACACTATAATCTTCATGTTCCAGCTCGAACAAGAAGATAATGAAACCCGAAATGGCACAAGGAAAGAAGAAGGAGAGATGATTGTTCTTACCTGCAAAATCAAATTGAACCGGCTCAAAACAATGCCTTTACAATCTTGATTTGCTTATCTTCTTCTTTTACAAAGGATAGACAAAAACAAAGCTAAATAATGCAATTTCCTACATTAAAGATGCTTGAAAATCTTCCCTCAAAAAAAAAATTGCTTGAAAATCATAAGGAATACTTGGAATAGAAAAAGTAGGTCTTACAGGTACTAGTTGAATGTGGTGGAGAGAGGGGGAGGGGGAGGGGGAGGGGTGGTGAGGAGTTGGGGCGTTGGGCTGATAATTTATGAGAGCTAGTAAACGAATGAGGAGGGCTTCAGAGTAAAGGATTGGCTCTCTTAAACAACACTATACAGTATATATTGTAACTGAGATTAAACGAGTCGAGTCGAATATTTACTTACAAAGTTTTATAACAATTTAAAATTGTGGTGTTGGAATTAAGACTTGTTGATTGGTATGAGTTTTGAGATATTCTTTGTCTTTGACTATTGAATATACGTAGGTAATGAACTTAAATTATCACATGCTATGATTTTTTGAGGTGAAATGACGCGAAACGATCGTAATCCACACGCTTTAAGATGTAATAAAATCAGTGCGATCTCGCGTCTATCGCCACACGATATCTTTCATACCACGCGCTGAGACACCACACAATAACTTCCCGTAATGAACATCCATAGTAGATGTATATATCCAAATACTATAAGCGCCCGCTTGCTTTACTGAGCTTTTTTTCTGCTTTTTTTTACATCACATCACAAATCATTTCTTACAATTCTCTCACCAATCAAATCTTCAACTACAAATAAAAAATATTAAATCATCTCTCATCATTTCACTTTATCAACTTTATTACATTTTTTACCATTATTTTATTCATTATTCTACTTTATTTCACCAATCATTTCATAATCTACACCAATCATTATTCTACTTTATTTTACCCATTCAACTTTCTAATCATTATTTCAATCACTTTATCAAAAAAAACTCCAAAAAAAACTCCAACCCAAAACAAACACAACCTAATTGCTTTGCGGGAACAGTTCGCTGGTGTACCTATATAGCATAGAATCAAATTCAAATCTCATTGAATTACATATTTACCCTTCTTTCGAATTTTGGGAAGAATACATGGAATTGAGTCAAACAAAAATAAAGAAAGAAAGCACAAAAGTGGGGGCAGCTGGACCTTATTCGAGCAAAAAAAAAAAAAAAAAAAAAAATATATATATATATATATATATATATATATATATATATATATATATATATATATATATATATATATATATATATATATATTCCTATTCAAATAACTCATAGCAAATAAAAAAGATTTTTTTTAAAATAAATGGCGCAGAATGACATTTTTTCAATACAACATTTATCATGTTTTCCTACATCTACTATTATTTATTAATTGAAATGAGAGAATAAATACAAATATCAGACGCTTACCATTAATTATAGGCTAAGGGTTTTTAGTCATTTTAGCATTCAAGTTAAGGCATTAACTCATATCCTTAATATGCGTGTCTTTAACAACTATCTCGGTTATTCAAAACGGAGGGAGTATATTATTGCTAGGCCAATCGTACATGATTTTGGGGTTATTTTTGACATTTCAAATTTTTTGTTCAAGTAATAACTGTGATTAGAATTTTTTTCCCCCTCAAATTAAACTAGCCAAGAAATGATATAGTAGTAAATGACTATGTTTTAAAAAGACAATTGAATGTTTTAAAAAGACAGCTGAACCATATTCGATCAGTTTGTTGGTATAATACCAACTCTATGACTCTTAGCCATTATGTTACTTGATTTATGATTCCACTCATTCTGTAGGATAGGAAAATGACTCCATGTCGGTAGCAATTCTCTACATAATTCATATGACTATACGATATCTAATTAACATCTACATTCATTCCGTAAACACGAAAGTGACTCCATGTCGGTAGCGTTCCCTGCCTACATAATGCATATCTCTGTACAAAATATTCGGTGAAAGCTACTTTACATTTCCCTTTTGCTTTTCTACCCCAACAAGTACAAATGAAATAATGGAGGAGTAGGAGAAGGTGAAAATTATCACACATGAGGAATTTGAAGTGAACTGACGCTTGAAACGATCGTAACCACACGCTTTTAATACGAGAATGAAGGTTGGTGACATGTGTGGTGTCACACTGCAGTGTCTCATGCACTGCATGTGACACTACACACAATAATCCCCCGGAGAAGGGGGCCTGGAACTTACACCAATGCTGCTGCCCCAACACGTACTTTATGTAATAATGAGGGGGAGGAGGGGAGGGGGCCTCGAACTTACCCCAATGCTTGTGTTTATTACTTTTTTTTTTTTGAGAATAAATTTTGTAGACAGTTTATCAAACACGATCTTATGTAAAGGTTGATTCGAGATCAACTGATGAATCAGGGGAAATTTTTATCAATGACTTACGTGCTTTTATGTTTTATATGTCGTTGATAAAATTTCTCCGAAGACAACTACACAACATTGTGTGTGCAATGAACGATATAAAATTTGAATACGATATATGCCATGAATTAATTATTTCACCTGAGAATCCTTAATAATAATTTGCCTAAATTGAATATTTCATTTCTAACTCAATGACAAATTCATCGATGAAGAATAATATTTAAGTGTAGTTTTCATTGATTTGCCGTATAGACGAAGTCCAAATCCACTTCACAAGTTGACTGACTCGCCTCGTCCCGTCGGAGATTTGAAAAACCTATAAGTGTTTTGCAGCTTTGAAGATGAATGTGAATATGAATGTAAATTCAAAATTATGTTCAAGATTATACGTTGGATAGGTGCTACTAGACATATTTATTCTGTTTGATTACATAATTATTGTACTATTAGATATGCAAAATGTGATTATGTGAATTAACTTGAATAATACTTATTTTCCAATTTAGTACTCTTCCACATAAAATACGACAGGACCGTCAATAATCGTATCCGCAAGATTTTTTGCTTTTTAACATTACACTAAATATACATGCAAGACAATTTTTTATCCTCACTTTGGACACTAAGACTCAAGCCGAACCTCCGGTATATCTGCTACAGACTACCACCACCTTCGGGCCCAGATGGATGCAGTGTATCGCACGTGGCCACGTGATCCTATTGAGATCGGATAATTTTTTTATATATTAAATCGATATAGTTTTGGTGTTAAAAAGTGTCGTTTTGTTGGTAAAAAATGTTATTTTAGGCTACGGTGACTCAACTGTAACAAATTTTTGAATCAAAAATGTAGTTTTACTATCCAGTGACCCCACTGAAAAAACTTTCTGGATCCGCCACTAATTGGGCCAATGTCAAGTTGGCTATCGGGCAAGTTTCGGGACGACGGGATTGTCATATTTTATCAATTAAGGGGTCTATTTGTGAAAGAAATAGTTTAAATTAAATAGATTATCTCAGAGATTATGAGATTTGACACAACATAAATATTTTTTTACTCCTCCGTCCCTTTCAATTATCGTAGTTGCCAAAAACACACATATTAAGAAAAAATAGTTATTGGAGGTTCGTGATCCCGTAAATGGACGACTTCTTTCAAGATCTTGAATATTCACACCGCGACTGAGCCACTAGTGTTATCTCGATTAACATCTCCACTTATTTCGTAGAGGCGGGGAGAAATGAGTGCACTTTCTAAGTAAAAGTTTAACTGCTTTTTTTTTTAATAGAAAAGTAGTTATTGATTTCACTTAATATCAAAATAACATTAAAACCATTTGAATATAATAAAGGCAAAGTAATTTTCAATCTCCCACCCCTTCATAAATAAGAGTGGATGTAGAAAAATACAATAATAATACTTTGAAAATGTATATATATGTATATGTCTCAAACAAGCCAACAGACATTGAATTCTAAGCTATAAACAACGGAAATTCTTTTCAGGTGACTCCATTTATGGAGTAAAGTATGTAGATAAATCGAACCACACACTTTTAACTTGAAATCAAACTATATATGCGATCCGGGATTTATCCACACTCAGCATAACTCTTCAAACGGAGTAACTATACAAAAATCATCCAAAAACAACCTAGTAAATTCTAAGCTAAGAACAACCTACGTATATCTGTTTTTCTCGGTCTAGGCAAGATCATACTCTGTTTACAAGAGGAATTGGATCATATTTTATTGTTTTAGTGGTGTATGTTCAGCTTTACATTGTTCTTGGGGTAATTGTTTGTATCACAAGTGATCTATCGTGTCATGCACACTATATGTACCTGCAAGAGAATTGTCCTCGTGTAAACCGAATTTGTACAAGACAACATTTGACCTTTCAAATTATTGATTCTAATTCAATAGTGCGGGAGTCGAATGTCGGTTTGTAAATTCAATTTCATAGAGTTGATTATGTGAAAATTACGTAGAAAGTTATCACGAAATATAATATTATATAAAATTGAACATTGAACATTGAACTTCACTTTGTAATGATTCAAAGAAAAATACATTTACAAGAAGGTCATATCCGGATATTCATCTTTATCATGAAAGCATGAATCCGAACATTTATCAATGTCACATTCAATCCCTACAACATTATCGTCTTTTCTTGGGGTAACATCAATAATGTTAAATCGCAACAATCCACACAGTAATATTATGACAACATTTGATCTATGGATAATTATACAACGACATATACTCAATACAGTAAATAAGCGTGTTATCCATTGTACATAATCTTTCAATACACTTCCACATACGCGTCTAAGTGTCGACACACTTTAATGATGAGATACGTACTATGTTCATAAAATAGAATACATCAAATATGTGTTAAACTGGCCGTATTAATAATGTCTTATTTATTAATTAATACATACAACTAGGAATTTTTAAATAATAAATTAATTATTGTGAATATAGATCTCATCAATTACACATTATACTTTCCCATCTAGAATTAATCCTAGAAATGTTATTATATATTATGAGTTAGTTAATGAAATGAACCAATAAATATAAATGAAAAGGGACAAAACGGAGTCAAGGAAGGTGTTTAAGGACCGGAAACCATAAGTAAATGTTTAGGAATTGCTGAGGTACTGATCCTTATTACTTGAGTTAAATCACATCAACGGTAAATTTTATGGTGGTTAATGACCATCAAGAAATGTTTAGGAATTGTTGAGGTACTGATCCTTATTACTTGAGTTAACTCAAAATGTTAAAGATTTCATCCCACAGCTCACTTTAATGCTTAATCTCCGCTTTTGATTGGAATAATCATTTATATTCGATATGTTCGATTATCTTTTAAGTTTAAAAGATCAGGCGCCCCTTAATAATCAGGGCCCTAAGAGAAATTTTTGTTCTAAGACCCTTTATTGTAAAAAGAATTACGGTATAGCAGTGTTAAATTTACGGAGAAATGAGTCTCAATCGATTATTTTTGTTTACGATAACGAGAAATTCGCAAAAGATGTTTTTACAAAAACACTATACAACAACATACATAGCAAAATCATCAAATCTAAGGATAAGTAGCAATTAGTCTCAAACTAAATCAAAAGATGAGGGTGATTTGTGCAAATAACTATAAAATATATATCAAGTGATATACATCAAATATTTTTTCAAACACACGCACACACTTTTTGTCATCATTAGGACTCGAACTCGAATCTGAAATCTCCGATTATAAACTTCAATGATTACCACTTGCAGCTATCATTTTCTTTATTAGCGTATACATCATATACTTTAATATCAATTTATTTATTTAATCTTTTGGTAGATTATAGGATGAAAAAATGTGGTAAAATAGTATCACAGAATATATCAATTCAAATTGTCGTTGTGTTGGTATTTATTGGTTTTGCTGCACTTTCATAATGTCTTGTACAGAGAAAATACCGAGTTGAAAAAAAAAAAAAAAACAGTACAATGATTAATCCAGACCGTCAAAATAGTACTATGATTAATTCCCACCGTCAAAATAGTTTTATGATATTTGATATCATTTACAAAGTTCTAAGATGATAATAACATGTAGTAGATAATGTCACACAGACACACACTAATGGACATACGCTAGAGACATTTGTTTTTCACTTAATCCCCGTAACGTCCCGATCTGAATATTTGAACGGGTCACTCTTACCTGGGTCCTCCATTTGTGGAGTGGGACCCATTTCAATTACTTTTACTGCTGATGCTGTCGTATTGTCAGTCTGTTCTTTTCTTTTTTTTTTTTTTTTTTTTCCTCCATATTGTCACTTGTTCCATTTTGCCAAATAGTCCATCTCATTTCCTTTTTTTTTTTTTTTTTTTTTTTGTTCTTTAATTTGCATGCTGTAGCTTAATTTTTTATTTTTCTTTTTCTAGTCCAACTTTTTTCGTAATTTTTTTTTCTTATTTTGTGAAAGTCCAGCAATGTCTTTATATATACATACAAGACTATTTTTTTTTTTTTTTTTTTGTTTGGTATATAAGATAAGACTATTTATAAATTGGACATTTTCAATTGATTTTTAAATAAAAATAATGACACTTCTTTTAAAAAAAACGCATTTACCCATTTTTTTTCTACACACTATTAATATTTTTGTTTTTCTCCCTTATTATTATTTTTTAGAGCGAAGAGGATTTTATTATACGTGTCGTATTATTCGTGCCGCCGCCCCTGGGTGTCGGGGATGGGAATCAAACCTGCACCTTTCGATTCACTGTCGGGAGAGCGGTGCACCTTGCACCGGCGGGGATCGAGGTCCGCACGAGACTTGTAGTAAGGTGTTTCTTTTTTTTTTTTTTTCTTTTTTTTTTCCCATTTTGCAAGCCCAGGTTATAATACAATATATATACGCACGTGTGTATGTATAGGTACGTATATTCATTTTGATAAAAATACTATAACTCCGAAAATTATATTCTATCATCAAATGTTTTTATATTTCCAACATAATTTGTGATTTTTTTGTCTTTACAGAAATGTAATATACACACACGCACTCTTTTTCCCCATACAAGACTCGACGGGTTATGACATAATGTTTAACCATTAGGCCGATACCATGATTACGTAATTTATGAAATTGATTGTATAATAAAATGCCCTTGATAATATACTATATCCGTCCCATAAAAAATATCCAATTTTCATTTACACACAGATTAAGAAAACAATAAATGTGTTGTATTTTAAGTACTACTCCCTCAATTCCATAATAACTGATGCAGTTGTCAAAATTATTTGTTCCATTTTATATGAGGCAGTTACATTTCCAATGCGGTATTTATTGTATTTTTCCTTGCTTTACCTTTATTTATTACAACATGAGAGATAAAAAACAAGGCTACATTAATTATTCTCAAGGGCTTTTTAGCCATTTCATTCTTAAAGTTAATGCATTAATTTACATCCTTAATATGCGTAATTTTAAATATTAAAATGTGAATATTATATTGATGATCGAGAAACAAATACAATTTATCTATAAAAGCACAATAACCACGTTCCGACGTAATTTCTACAATTTATTGTTTCACTGTGAAAATTCATTGTCATTCAAAATATACTAGTGAATGTGAATTTTGACCATTAATCACATTAATAACGATACAATGATATCAAACAATGTATCAAAACGAATAGAAGGAAAATAAATATAAAAAAATTGGTGAAATTTTCATTATTTGAAAAAATATAAATCAAAAATTTTATGTGTTCAAAAATGAGGGAGGAAAAATGAATCTCGGATCTCACCTAGTGGTAACGGTCGTTGCACTTCCAGATGAGAACCAAGGTTTGATTCCCATCCCCGGCACCCAGGGGCGGCGGCACGAATAATACGACACGTATAATAAAATCCTCTTCGCTCTAAAAAATAATAATAAGGGAGAAAAACAAAAATATTAATAGTGTGTAGAAAAAAAAAAGGGTAAATGCGTTTTTTTTTAAAAGAAGTGTCATTATTTTTATTTAAAAATCAATTGAAAATGTCCAATTTATGAATAGTCTTATCTTATATACCCAAAAAAAAAAATAGTCTTGTATGTATATATAAAGACATTCCTGGACTTTCACAAAATAAGAAAAAAAAAATTACAAAAAAAGTTGGACTTGAAAAAGAAAAATAAAAAATTAAGCTACAGCATGCAAATTAAAGAACGAAAAAAAAAAAAAAAAAAAAAAAAAAAAAAAAAAAAAGGAAATGAGATGGACTATTTGGCAAAATGGAACGAGTGACAATATGGAGGAAAGAGCTGCGGCTCATACTCCTATGCGGTGAAGACTGCGTCTACCTCCTACTCTAGTGAGAGGCCCAGGGTCGATCCCCGCCTCCTCGCTTTCCTAAAAAAAAAAAAAAAAAAAAAAAAAAAAAAAAAAAAAAACAATATGGAGGAAAAAAAAAAAAAAAAAAAAAAAAAAAAAAACAGACTGACAATACGACAGCATAAGCAGTAAAAGTAATTGAAATGGGTCCCACTCCACAAATGGAGGACCCAGGTAAGAGTGACCCTATTTGAACAAATACCAAGTACGAGTCATTCGATCATATATTTCCTAAGATGAGAGTCAACTTTACGATCGCTCCACAGTGCATATTTTAAATTTCATTTACGACACGCTTGGTTTGGGTAGTTTTAAACCATTTATAAGGCAAAATCACATTAACACTCACTTTGGCGTAAACTGTCAAATAGATAAAAACCTTACCATTTTATGGTGTTTTTGGCCCTTTCGAGCCCTATTTTCTTGTGGAATTACGCCGGTATGTTGCTTGGTATGTGAAATGCAGAAATAGGTGACTCAGAAACTGGAAGTTGAGGCATGAGGCCTAGAAAGACGAAACCAAGGCTCGGGGATGGAAAAGTTGAAGAAAATCAAGATTTGGAGGTCCAACAGCAAAGCGTCGCGATTGGAGTAAATGTGTGCGCATTGGACAAACATAATGCAAGTTTTGGGAGAACTTCGTCCAATGTGCGAGCATAGAAGAGAATGCGTGTGCATTCAAGAAACCAGAAAGCTTGAAAAGATTCAAAGGCATTTGTGCGCGCGCATCGGTTGAAGAAAGCATTATGTGAGCGCATAATGAAGAATGCATTGTGTGAGCGCATTATGAAGAATGCATGTGCATCCAGCCAACCGACAGAAGCCAATGCGTGCGCATTGTATGGCATGCGCGCACATTATACCGTTTTTTTGCACATTTTTTACGCATATAAATACCATTTTGCACAAATTTTCTCACACATACTTACTCCCATACTCTTAGAGAGAGCTTACCTAGATCGCCATTTCCTTTTTGATCCCTATATTCACTTTTACACCAAATTTACTTAGATTAAGTATATGCTAGCTTAGATTCTTGCTCAACTTTCTTGGATTTTGCATTTTGGATCCTTTTCTTCACCAATTGACATAGGTGTTGATAAAGCTGGATGTAAAGACAATTTTCTGCGATTTTGGTAATTATGTTCATCTCTTTTCTTGTTTATGGCTTTGATTTCCTCTTTGATTGTTATTTCTAGCTTAATTATGAGTAGCTAAACATCTACATGGCTAAATCATGTGAAGATTGAAAAAAAACCCCTCTAATTGATGAAATTGGGGATGGGTGGTGCTTAATTGTTATTGTATCGACAAATTCGTGTCTTAAAACTTGTTCTTAATGCTTGAATTAGTTTGAACACCTAGTTCATGATCACACACACTACTTTCATAAATATATTTTGCGAAGGGGTGTGGGAAAATGTGTTTTAAGATCATTTCTTATAATCAACTGAGTTGTTTAGATTGATTAGAAGGTGAGGTTTAATCGGTTGAGAAATCGAGCAACTCTAGAGTGTTTATCTTGTTTTAGTCAATTAAATTCTTAAAGCGAATCATTGAACCGGGCAAAGGGTACTAAGTTGTTGCATGGCATCTAAGATTATCTCGGAGTTTGCACTCACGAATGAGTCGATATAATTGTAAGGTAGGTTGGTTGGTTAAACTCAATCACGAATAATCGATTAGAGGGGCGAGAGTATTCATTTGGACCATGATTTGGCTATATTTCTCTCCTTATATATCATTACCTTCAGTTCAACTGTCGTAGTAGTATAATTAAAACACGAACAACCTTTGATTAACCTAAACCAAGTAAGAATACGACTTGGGTACTGATTGACTCTCCGTCGAATCACGACATTGCTTTCCACTATGATGCATCCGACTCGATACACCGCTTGTTAAGGTTGACGTCACTATTTCGGTTATCACCCTGAAGTATAAATTAATATTTCTAGACATGAAGCCTTGTGCATAAATAAGAGTGGTATAAAGCATAAGCGTAATATAAAATTCATACATGCTCGATCGGCATGAATTGAAATAAGGTAAAACGTCCAAATCCATACAAGTGATACATAATACTACTACCATCCCGGAATCATGATACAAGTGCTACACAATAAGAGTACAGTCCTGAATATATGATAAAGTCCATCAAGATAGTAGAACACAAAATATAAAGCCGTAAACTATTACAACTTGCAATCCCTCAAAACCTTGTTGCCACCTCTAACCGGAAATTAATCTCTAAATGATAAGAGATAATGTATATGAAAAAAAAAATTACCAACAAAGAAAGGGTTTAGGTAAATTATCGAGTTAATGGATCGTAACATTACCACGGAATTACTAACATAAAGATGGATGATATTATCATAAATATATGGGTAATAAAAGATGCCAAAATAAAAACTAATAATATATACAATTAATAATACATATCAATATTTCGGATCACATCGATGTATTTTTCGGTCTTATCTTTCGAGTAAAATACTTTCTCAAGATCAAAACCTGCATCATAATTAAATACTAATTAAGTGTTAAAATATAAGTAAATAAATAACTGGTAATAAGTAACTGATTAAAATAAAATAGGGGTAGTGTTTTAAAAGAAAAAAAAAAAAAAACGAATCTTATTAAATTGGAAATATAAATTAGGTGATAAGGACGAATTCACTGTTCATAACCCCAAATCTACCGTTTGCTGCGGTGGAACTTATTCGTTTTTGTAGTTGAATACAAAATAATTTAAATCACAGTAAAATAAAGACTTGTCATTTTTACCCCCAAAAAAATATTCCAGTGTGCTATTTACATATTTCTATATTCAAATTGTCTATTTTAATAATAAACCCAATAAAATAATAACAATATTATATCAACTTCCAGCCAATAGGCATGCCTTGATGTTAAATGATGAGGTTTCACGACTAAGAGAACCCTGATGGTAAATATTGAGGCCTCAGAACAAAGAAAAACAGTAACTTCAAATCCCCAGAGAATACTTTGCAAACAAAACAAAAATGACATTTACAAATTTTTTTAAACCATAAACCACATCGTTTTAATACAAAAATGAAATGGTTCTCAGATCTTAGAGGCAGGGACGACTCCAGAAATTTAATGATACAAGTCATAAATTTGTCATATTTACATTTACTAAATTTAATTTTATATATTATAGTTCAATAGGGATCAATATATAAAAATAAGGGGGTCGGTACACATATAAAATATGTATCTAAAAGAAATTCTCAATGTAATATATTTTTTAGCGGGTCGGGTGACCCATTTGTTAGGTAGTGTAGCCGCCCCTGCTTAGGTGAAATTTTAAAATACAACCGTTGTATGAAAGTTTTACCAAGTGACATACATTATAACCACTCATTCTAATCTCTCACACACGATAAAAGTGTATATTTAAAAGAGAGTAAAAATGATAGGCTCTAATGTTTGTCACTTGATATAATCTTCCTACAACCGTTGCACAATAAAATCTCTCCCTGCTTAGAGACACGTGCCCCACCGAAGACACAGATCCACCCTACGCGTAACTGAATCTATTAGGTAGGAGAAACACAAATCAAGCATCCATTGGACAGGTAATTCAGATAAGCGAAAGTGATTGGGGAAGAGTACAGTTGTTAATGGGGATTATATAAGTATTTTGCTGAGAAAGAATTAAGCCACGTGTAAATGTATTGAATCTACTTACACGGTCACAAAGATGTATATTATACAAATGCTGGCTAATATTCTATCGATAAACATAATAATGAAACATACTTACATCAGACGCGCGTGCCCCACCGATGCCGCCACCATGACCGCGACCGTTGCTGCCACCGCCGCCGCGAACATCACCACCGCCAACTTTTGGCAACACTGGTGTCTCCTCCAAGTCCCTCGTTAACTCTGTTTTCCGTAAAGCATCAATCGCCGACACAAATTGATCAATCACCTCATCGATTACCACATATAGCCTTTCCCATAAAATTTCATGCCTTAAAGTCCGTGCAAGAAACTTCTCGAACGCTTAATGTGACCCCAGATTCTATATATTCCTGTAAGAGCATTTCCTATCTTATCATGATTCCACAGCTGTGGACACTACCTCAAAGGAAGTCAAAGAGTCTGTCAAAGAGTATTTCTGGTAAGACACTTTTAGGGCAAAAACATGCCGGAACATCTGTTAAGTGTGATACATCTACTGAAGTATGTGATCCAGAACCGATGAATGCCCATAAATAGCTTACCTGTTTCATACACATCCGTGTTAATAATGATTTGTGGATCATCTATCATAATGGCAATGGACTCTTTTCTCTCCGGAGAAACAGATTGTCGTACGCTGGAAGTCGATTTTGAAAAACACATGACAGAAAAATATTAGCATCAACCGCGAAAAGCAAAATATTTTAAGGAATATCTGCCGGAGATGTGTCAGGGTCATTTAGATACGACTTTAAAGGAAACCGCAGATATTATAGCACGTCTTGTCAATATAAGTTTCCAGGAGTTCGAGGAGCTCGGATATTCGCTAGGCTCATATATGATAGAGTTCCTGATGATTGGGATAGAAGCAGACACGTTTGGAACCTACAGAATTATGTTCGATGTCGATAGTGTTCAGTTTATTGCAAGAAAAGAACGGACGATAGCGAGTGTGACGGTGGTTCAAATGATATGTTTATTATGGAATTCTTTTAGAAAAGTATTTTTTCATCAGATGCTACATTTTTGGGAGATGGACTTATTAGAAAGGCAGAAGAGTATGCTTTCAGTGATACAAGCTGCAACTATAAAAGACGCAGCTCATACCGAATGCACTATAAGGGTGATTTCATTAGTGAAGGATGACCATGATCCCAAATGACGATACGGAGATGGTCTTGTTTCTATGCAGAGATTACTATGTCTTGTTTCTTTGCTTTCTAATTTTAGAAATGCAAATTATTCAAATATATATATATATATATTTGAATGACTCAAATACTATTAAATTAGATACAACCATCCTTTGCGCTCTATGCACTTCTTCATCCGTCAAAAAGACGAACTGTTCAGTAGGACATATGTGGCTATTGCCTCTTTTGAATATCCGGACCTGGACATATATATTTCAACTCAAAATCATTATATTATCCAATATATTCGTGTAAAAGCTTCCACGTCATATATGTTTCGATCACTCTCAATACCTTCATGACCTCGTTCATCCCGTCAGTCTTAGTTTTAAAAAATTGTACAGATGATAAAGAATCAATTAAATGTCGGAAACTTCGCATATGTATTATTGTGTTCAGACCCAATTATCAGAGAAACATTTTAATAATCAAGTGAAGAGAATTTTATGTTAGGAAAATGATTTTGGCACATAATTTATGTGCCCTTATCTCTCGAAATTTGTGATTTTGTGATCCAGAATTTTTGTGTTATTTTGTTTTCTTTTTAAGTGTTAAAATGCCATTATAAAGTGTTGTGTGGATGATTTATGTGTACAAATTCTGTGTCTAAATCACCTTTTATGGTAACAACATTTTAGTTCCATTTATCTTTTGATTAACCTTTGTTTATAACACAAAAACTTACTAAATTAGCACAATTTTTTTTTTTTTGGATATAGCACAAAATTACTATACATGTAATAAAAGATGTCAAAATAAAAATAATACTACATACCTATATTTCGGAGCATATCGATGTTTCTTTATTGTCTCATCTTTCGAGCGAAATCCTCCCCCATGTTCGTTTCCGTAGTTTTCAACCATGTAACTATAATTGGACGGGTACATGCCATAGATATTCATATTTTTTTCACAAAGATATATCAAAACCTGCATCATAAATAAATATATAATGCGAAACTCTAAGTAAATATATATTTGATAATAACTAACTAAACAAATTAAATAAAATAATAACAATATCATATCTACAAGCCTCAGAACCGAAAGATCTAAGTTCAATTCTCCTACCATTTAAAGAAAATGAAAAATTTCTACATCCACCGCCACCGTTTTACATGCCCGAAAAAAACGGAGGGAGTATATCGTAAATAAAAAATAATACACTTAACAGATCTAACAACAATAAAGAACAACAGGTTATCATAATCTACATTTTCAAGCTAAAACAAGAAGATAATGAAACCCTAAAATAGTAAAATCTCTCGTAATGTACACTATAATCTTCATGTTCAAGCTAAAGCAAGAAGATAATGAAACCAGAAATGGCATTAAAAAGAAAAAGGAGAAATAATTCTTATCGGAAATCGAACAGAACCGTCTCAAAAGAGTGCCTTACAATCTTCATTTGCTCACCTCCTTCTTCTTAGTCAATAACAAACTTATGCAATTTACTACCTCAAAGGAATTTCTGTATGCAGATCGTATGAGTACTTAGATAGATGAATGGGACTGTGGGAATCTTGGTCAAAAGAAATCTGCTACATGCCTTCATCATGTGATTTTAATTTTAAAAAAAAAAACAGCTAAATTACAATTTTCATCCCGTAACTGAACACGTTTTTCAATTTTGGTCCTGGTTTTTCTCTAGTGACAATTTCAGTCCTATAACTGGTCCTTTTTTTTTTTTTACAAAATATTTCGAAGGCCGGAAAATGTATACAGATTGTATACATTTTCCGGCCAAAAATGCATGTCATCCTGAACTGACACATCATCTTTCCATTTCAGCAAAATTCCCACATCACCATTTTTATAAATAATAAAATGTTTTAGGGGATTCAAATTTACAACCTAAGACTAAAAATCTACACACTTCACCACCCAAGCTACAGCCCAATATGTTTTTAAAATGTATATATATATATATATATATATATATATATATATATATATATATATATATATATATATATAAGTATTCAATTACAAGTGGTGATAAATTTATTAAATGTTTATTTTAAGTAATATAAGAGGTTTTAATTTTTAATTTTTTATGTATAATATATATTGTATAATTCATGTGAAATAATATATGTTTTTTTATATCAAATTTGTTGATTAAGGCGGTTATGACAAAGAAAAGAATGCACTTAGATCATATGATTTTGCAGCATTGAAGTATTGGGTACGTACCGCTACTTAATATATGTTTTTTTTTTTTTTTTTTTTTTTTTATCAAATTAGTTTCTTTCTCTAACTTTAATTTCTGAATAATATTATTGTTGCAACATTAAAGTAGTGGGTACTAGTACCTTTTGGTTGTTTCTTTGTCTTTTTTTTTCCGGAACACTCGTTTACTTAGAGTCACCCCCCCTTGAGAACAATCTTGTCTCCGCCTGATTCGACACACACACCTAATCAATGCAATGTTATGTGAATAATATTATATACCTTTGATGAAATGTAATATCATTCGATGTTATGTTGTTACATCATTTTGATTAGAAGTTGTTTTAGACTGATCGTAACAATATCATTAGCTATAATCAGAGTAATTAATATTTCCTTTTGTCCCATTTTGTCAAGGACTTACTTTTGTTTCACTAGAATAATTAAAATCAATACCATTTTAACTTTTTTGTTTGTTAATTTAATTAAATATTCAATTTAGTGACTATGAAAAAGAGTTGGAAGAAATGAAGAATATGACATGACAACAATATGTTTCATTTTTACGAAAATACATATTAAAAAAAAAAAGCAATAAAAATTAAGTACTTCATATATTACTTAAAATAAACATTCACTAAATTTATCACCACGTGTAACAAATTCTCGTATTTATATACGCTTTAAAATAAATAAAATTGTCTCAGATCATTATATTCTCTATAATATTTTTATACTTGAATGTTCGTTAAAAGATATTTTGTGTTTTAAAAATCATATTAGGCAGTAGCTCGGGTGGAGAAGTGTGTAGGTTTTTAGTTTTAGGTTGTAGGTTTGAATTCCTCGTTAGCAACATTTTATTATTTGTGAAAAATGTTTGATGTGGAAACTTTTGCTAACGTGAAAGATGAGGTGTCGATTTGGGATGACATGGCATTTTTGGCCAAAAATTGAGTACCGAGCTTGGGGTTGGGTTGGGTCGACTTAGGTTGGGTTTTTTACATAGATAAATCGGGTTGGTTCAAGAAAAAAGCTAACCCAAACCAAACCAAATGACTATAAAACCCAATGGGTTGGTTCGGGTTGGTTTGGGTTGGGTTTCGGGTTTTCATCCATAAAACATGCATATATAATAAAAAAATTTGCTATCAAATTCACACACATGTATATATCCAAATTCGAGTTCCTTGTCATATGTTCATAACAATAATCGATACTGAAAAACCACTTTTTTAGGAAAGAAAACGTTAAAATTTGATAATTAAGAAATTAAACAACATATAACAAACCAACAACATACAAAGATAATAATTAAAGATCAATAGTAATACATAAATACATACGCGATTCTTTTTTTCTCAAGAAGGTCAAGAATTGTAGACCAAAACTGAAAATGAAGTGATATCAGCAATATGATAACAACATTTTACTTTGACGGAATGCATACATACATACATACATACATATATATATATATCGAGGTTGGGTCGACCGAAAAAATAAAAAAACCAAACCAACAAAAATATTTTTGGTTCGGGTAAAACCCAACCCAAAAATTTGGATTTCAATTAGTTTGGGTTGGTTTCAGTTTGAGTTTTGGTTTGGACGGGTTCGTTGGGTTTCACCATACTAAAAATGACTGAAATTGTCAGCGGAGAAAAATCAGGACCAAAATTGAAAACGCGTGTTTAATTACAAGATTTAAAATTATAATTTAGCCATAACAAAACCATGAAATTGGGTTAAAGAAAAGTAAGGTGTTTTTTTTTTTTTTTTTTTTTTTTTTTTTTTTTTGCCTTTGGCAGGTGGGAGGAGTAAAGGTGCTTGTTTAGAAAGATGACTAAATGAGGGAGTAAATGGTTACGCTGTTGGCTAGCTGTAACGCATTAAGAAAGAAATTAATGTATCGTAACAGAAATATTTATGCCAACCAGAACAAAATAAATTTAAAGGGTAAATATGAATGAAAAAAACAAGAACCACGACACGAAAATATAAATTGAGTGATAAGGACAATTTTAGTGTTCGTTACACTAAATTCATTGTTCGGTATAGTAGAATTGATTTCAAATACACTCTTCCACTGTTCCACTATTTCAATGTTGTTGACGAAAATAACCTCGAAATGATATCGAAAAAATATCAAAAGGATGGCTAAATAAAGAGAATGAAAAAAAGAAAAATATAGTGAAAAAATTTACGATCTTTTGACATTCATCAAAAGATATATTCATTTTGTAATTAAATAGAAGAGAATTTATATTACAATTTTAATAAACACTTATTCTTTTAACCAATAAAAAAATTCCAGTTACATGTTTACCTATTTCTAGTTTCAAATTATCATTTTTAACAATAAACTCTAAAATATACCTAGCAAATGACACAACATACTTTTCATTATTGATTTTTAAAGAACCTTTTTTTTTTTGAGAAACGATCTGTTTTATTCAATAACTAGGAATGTCATACATTTACAAAAGAGTAGGAAATATCAAAACAATACAAATCACTGTTTCTCCAAGCCCAAGCTAGTCTAATATTTCAACTCGCTCCACCATCCGAGCAATGAAGACATGTGGCGGAGGAGATTACACTCCTCCTCAAAGATCCAGAGAGGCGCGCCAATTCCAAATGCCATGTAGACAATCTTCCTCCAAACATATATACATCTCGGTGACTCAAGCGAAGTACATGCAGAGTGTAGCGAAAAATAACTCACCCTTAGTTGACTCAAAGCAAAAAAATCTCTAGTACACACGGGATCATAAAAATTCCAAATTGCTTTGGGCCATTTACATCCACTTAAATGCATGAAGGGATGTCTCCTTGGCACTACCACAAAGTCCGCAATATCCAAATCCACCACTTGGCGTCTGTATAGTTGAGTGGTGACCGGAAATGCATCATGGCACAATAACGAAAAAAAAAAGTGATCACACCAAGTTGGACCCTTTAAGTCCCAAATTTCCTTCCATATAGGATTTGCATTCCGAGATGGTAGCCCGAATGTACTGTATATTGTCCATTCGCACTACCCACTCTAAGTGAGAACACCATCGATAATATCAGCTCTCTCATCTATTATCCCTGCCCCACTTTTAATACTTCTCCACATAATTGAGCTCCCTCGCTTTAAAGGCTGATGAATATCACCATATTTAGCTTTGAAGACATCAACCCACAATGCTTGTTTATCCGTCATATGCTGCCAAGCTAGCTTCGCCAAAAATCTAAGTTCATCCCGTTAGATTTTTAAAGCCAAGCGCACCCGCTCCCCTTAGTGCACATAGTTTACTCCACGCAATGTAATGCATCGTCCTTTTTCCGCCAGATTTCCCAAAAATCTCTACAAATCTTCTCGAGTTGAGATATAATGGTTGCCAGTAATTTGATGTTTGCATGGCGTAGAACGGTTGTGGGGCTAAAGATGTTTGCATCAGGATGTCTCTACATACACGAGATACGGTATGGGATTTCCACGAAGCGAGTTTCCTTTTCATTTTATCCACTAAAAATGAGAAGGTCGAAATTTTTAGTCTGCCTTGTAAAAGAGGCATCCTAAGATAGGTCCCCAGGTCGGAGATGTGTTGCATCTTGAGTGCTTGGCTACTAAGTTCTTGCTGAATTAGACTGATGTTTATGGATGTCTGGAATTGCGATTTTGTGCAGAAATCTCCTAAAATCGTATCCATTACCAACGCTTAGACCTCAATCGCTTCTCCAAACATAAGTAGATCATCCGCAAAAAATAGGTGGGAGAGTGGTGGACCATTATTTGATAGCTTAATCGGATTCCAAAGGCCTCATGCTATTGCTGCTTCATTCTTTTGACACAAGATTTGCATCACTAAAACAAATGGTGCGGAGCAATCGAATCACCCTGCCTTTAGCCCACGCTCGGTTTGAAGGATGGCGGTGCTCCTCATTCCACAATAGAGACACCGGGCCGATGTCATACAAAGGCATAATAAGATCACAGAGCTTCCGAGTGAACCCGTATGATATAAGCGGCTAATGGAGGAAACCCTAGTCAACATGATCGTAAGCATTCTCTAAGTCTACCTTAACCATCATCACCCTATTCTTTCCCTTCTTGTGTCGCATGTAACGTGATTTCCAGCGCTAGAATAATATTTTCCGTTGTTCCTCTACCCGGAATAAAGGCTGCTTGGGTCTTGTCAACAAGTTTGTCATTGATAGTACTTAGGCAATTACCTAAAACCTTAGTAATTATTTTAATTATGACTTTCACTAAGGCAATCGGCTTGAAATGTGAGCTGACCTCTGGGTGATCTTATTTGGGAATGAGTGAGATAACAATATTGTTCATGTGGGCCGGAAAAGTCCCACGCTGTAAGGCCATGGAAGCAAACTGGACAACTGGATCCCCCCCAATATCCCAACTACGTTTATAGAAGAGTGGTGGTAGACCATCCAGACCTTCAGCTTTATGTGATCCCATATAAAAAATAGCCGTGGCAATCTCGCTTTCACACACTTCCCGATTCAAGAAACGCAATTCGAATTGTTCAAGAGTGGGCAGCGTAATAGGTTGTCACCCATATTATTGTGGTAATAGGTTGTCACCCGTATTATTGTCTATTTTATTATATCATTGTCACTACTCGCTCATTAACTCACTCCTCATGTTTCTCACCGTTCGTTAAAAATGAGAATTACACGCGGGTGGGTTACTATCAAGACACTTCAAATTACTTTGTACACCCATTTTTTGATTAATTTTTCGGATGAAAAACGCTACCACACGGGTGTCACCGAAGTTGGTGTGCAATAAAGAACACCAGGTGGAAAGTCGTGACCGACGTTTAAGTTTGAACACTCCGTGAAAGGGAAGAAATTTTTGAATGGTATGTCTACATGCATGATGTAGGGTTAAATCAAAACCGCACATTTTATATGCTGGATATAAACTGTCTGGTTTTGATTCATCCCCACATCACTTCGCGCATGATATACCACACAAAAACATCTCGTGAAGCGGAGCTATTTAGAAAAAGATGACACGTCAATTCAGCTTTTTCTTATACGTTTGATACTCCACCAATGCGGAGAAGACGGAGCGATAATAATTCCACGCGAGTCCGGCTTGTTGATAGGGGTTAGCTTGCATTCAACAATTCAATATGCTTTTTCTTATGCGTTTGATCTTCATTTTCAAGCTTAAACAAAGAAGCTAATGAAACCCGAAATGGCACAAAGAATGAAGAAGGATAAATGAATTAGGGATTAAAAGTGACCGGACCTTCGCATCTGATGAGAGCATAGCCGAACCAACTTGAAATGAGCGAGTCAGGGGAATCCATGCATCTGAATAAATGTCTATTGATGCACCATCACCTAGGGGCGGACCTAGATATTTTTTCAAGTGAAGTCACCGGATTATAAAACTATATTTTTTTTCTCTAAAATTTGTTTCAGAGGGATCAGCAGAGTCTAAAACTACATTTTTAACAACAAAATGACATTTTATTAACAACAAAACTATATCGTTTTAATACTAAAAAAATTCCCCGGATCTCAGTGGAGTCACGTGACCCCACTGAGATATACACTAGTCCGCCCATAGCATCACCCACCCGACATCGCAGACCACATGCAAGGATACCCCGCCCTACCGCCCATGTAACATAATATGCCATAAAAAAAAGATAGCCAGGATCCCAAAGAAGCATCTAACACATTGCACTGACTGAAGTATTTTTCCTGGAGATCCCGACTCACAAGAGTTTGCGGCATCTTAAGTACCATGCCATACCTGCTTAAGATTAAAACACCTAAGATCCCGGAAACCTAAACCACCCAGTCCTTAGGCTTAGTTGAATCAATTTTTTTAATAAATATACCATATAAAATATATATCATATGATATACATCATATATGTAACGCCCACCCCCAGTCTCAGTAAGGCTTAAATGAAGTTATAAATTGGTCCTGTCAATCGCTTGAGCCGCGTCATCATTTGGTCTAAAAGGCTAACCCAAGTTGACAAATCATTTATGTGTGACACTTATATGAGGTGAAATATGAGATTATTTTTACCGATGTGAGACTTTACATTCTTCCTTTTATAAGGGACTGGCGTCCTCGCTAGGACGGCCAAGACTTGTCCCACGTGGACTTGTCCCAATTCGTCCCTATCATAGGATTCTAGAGGAGGCCCCCACTGCCTCTCACATTGTGGCACGTAGATCCGTATGACAGTCGGCTCTGACATCATTCTGTAACGTACGCCCCTAGACCCCGGGCCTGATAGCGTTAAATTAGTCATAAATGGTCCGGTCAACTTCTTAGACCGCCGTCCGCGCTTGGTCTGAAAGAGTTAATCCGAGTTGACAAAATATTTATGTCTCACACTTATATGAGGAGAGCATGACATTATTTTACTGATGTGAGACTTTAAAATATCCCTTGATATCTATTATTTTAAATGGAATTACATAATTAAAGGATATGGTGAAAATAATAACTTATGATACATCATAACTGTAATAGTTGTATCATGGAAAATACTTGTATGTAAAGTGTTTTTAGAGGTGAAGTAACGGATGAAATAATCCGAACCACACACTTTAAATTTAGAATGAAATTGAACGGTTTTGCTCTATCCGATGCCTCTACACGTGTGAAAGACAACACACAAATATTTCCCATCAATTAATAGTAGGCAAATATATACGTAGGGTGAAATTACTTGATTACATTGCGTCAACCACTAGGAGATCGGATCCTCTGTTGTGGCGTATTCACAGCAGACGCTGCTGTAACGGTAAACGGCGACGTTTTGAGGCTGAGCGTCGTCGTTCTGGTCAAAGTAAAAATAAAAATAAAAACACACAGCAAAACGGCGTCGCTGTGATGTAAAACGACGCCGTTTTACATCACAGCATGTCACAGTATTTCACCTTTACAACGCAGACGATCCGAATTCCAACCACTAGCTTATGAACAATTTGTACCCATTTCGAGAAACTTGAAAAAAATATCCTCGAAAAAATTATTATTGTCGTGGTATGTCTTAAAAGATAACATTTAAAAAATGTAACTGAAAAGTGTTTCGTAACGATTCCGTAGGGAATACGCAATAAAAGACTTTTCATGTATATTTTTCAAATGTTATTATTATAAAACATACCACACAAATAATAATCTTTTAAGCCTATTTTTTCAGGTTTCCTTAATATTCATACTGATCTGCAGAGTACTATGATCAAATCCAGACCGTCAAAATGGTACTAAGGGTACCTCTGAATAAGCCTAAATGAAAAACATGATAATCGCCTTCACAGCGCACGCACAGTAGTCAGTGGTGCGCCAAAGACTCTGAGGCTCAGAATAAAATTGGTGCTTCGCTCGTCTGTGCGCTGAAGACCACATCTAGTGCGCACGCACTAGATGTCACACCTCAAAATCTTCACTTTTCTTCAATTCTTCCATCCCGAGTTTCGATTTCATCTTTCTAATACCAATGCCTCAACTTCCGGTACTCAAGTCACCAGATCTCGCAACACAACATCTACACATACTGAACATACTTCCACAAGATAGATAGGTCTTGAAAAGGGTCAAAAACATCGTAAAATGCCGAGGTTTTCCATCAACGTGATGGTTCATCTCAAAGTGAGTGCTCAATGTGTTTTTACCCTGTAAATGGTCTAAAACTACCCAGAAAAATCAAAATTGTCGTGAACGAGGGCTAAAACATGCACCGAAGTAAAGTAAAGTTGACTCACATCAATAATCACAATTGATCTATTGTATATCACAATATCTGTGTGTTACAATAGAATAATTTTTGTGAAAATTGAATATACAAGACAATATTTGATCTTCCCAGTGTTGATTCTAATCCGACAGTGTGGGAGGTCGAATGTTGTCTTATATATTCGACTTTTTTTAGAAGAAAAAATGGTTTTATTGCATCGCATCAGAATGACAAGTCATGATTACATGAGAAGGCCGCCCAGAGCACCATTGTTTAAGCCCTACAAGAGACAAACCTTCTTTTGACAAGAGATAAGCTGGATTGTTTTCTTCTCTCTTGACAAAAGAAAACTTACAAGTAGAGAAAACTGGAAGTAGAGTCTTACAATTTTCAATAACACTTCCCAAGTGGGATAAATCCGTCTTTTCAGAGTTCAACTTGTGGATGACTGTCAGAGAGTCCCCTTCGAATACCACACTAAAGAAGCCCCAAGTTATAGCAAAACTGATAGCTTGGTGAATGACAAGAGCCTCACCAACTGCTACCTCGTAACGGCCATCGAGTTTCATAGACAACCTGTTGAAAATATCTCCATTGTGGTTACGTAAGACTCCTCCAACAGCCATTGAGTCTCCTTTAGTTGCGACATCCACATTAAACTTAGTTAAGAAGGTTGGAGGTGGTACCCATTTTTTCCTTGGACATTGCGGAATCTGCTTGGAAACAATATTTTGGAGAGCGTGCATATATGCATAAACTTCAGTCTCAGCCATAGCTAAAATCAAATCCGGGCGGTTGGGTTGTTTCTCCTATATCATTTTGCAACGACTTTTCCATATCCACCAAAAAAACACTAATAATTTTAGCTACCTCCTCTTCACTCTCTTCGTTCACCACATGCTCAAAAAAATAAAAAATTGATCGCAAATTTAGGTGTCTCCAATAATATCCCCGTGGAAGAAAACTCCAAACCGATTTTGCCAAAATGCAATCAGAAAAACAGTGGTGAGTTGTTTCTGTTGTTTTATGACATACCTACATTCTCCATTTCCAATGCCTCTAGAACGGAGTCCAATAGCAGTAGGGAGCCAATTTGTGAGTAGTTTCCAGCAAAAGTGTATGGTCCTCGCCAGTACTTTGAGTTGACACAAAGAATTCCATATTTTTTTGTAAGGCTGTGAGTGTGATGTGGTAGCCATTGATCGTTCCGCTTCTTGTGTTTTTAGCTGCAGAGTAAGGTGATATCCGGATTTAACGGATGCCATTGCTTATGTGTTGCCAAATTAATTTGTCCTCGATGTTGCGGGGGGACAAAGGTATAGATGGTATCATGTCTGCTTCTAGAGGAGACAAATGACGGGCTTTGAAAGATGGTGGTAGAGGTAGCCATTGATCATCTGAAATACTTATTTTGTTTCCATTGCCTACGCGCCATCTTAGGCCTTTAAATAATAAAGATCTTCCATGGAGGATACTTCGCCAAATCGCCGAAGGATAGTTTGTTACGGTAGCAGTCTCAAATTCCTTCAAAGCATAATATATTCGACTTTCACATGATCAGTTCTGTTTAAATGATGTGATGCATCGGTAGCTTTGAATAGATCAGATGTGACTCGAATAAATGTAATCTCGTTCTTTTGTGTTGGCTGCTATGTGTTAAAAAAAGGGGGAAAAAGTATCAATTTTTTTTAGGACTAAAAAAAAATCACTTAATGCTTATTTTTCTTAATAATTTAACATACTTAGATGACTTATTATGAAAATGTACATAATTCTTTTGTGAAATTTTAGGGTGGTCCAGGTGCAAGTTTTGGACCACCAAGTCAGCATTTTCAAAGAGATATATTTGTGGAAAGTTTTTACAGATAGATGCCCATTTTAGAATGTTAGATTCCTATTGATTTTGGTGCACCAACTATGATTTACATCAGAACCAACATAAAATTTGTGAATTCTTTTCTATAGAGACGCAACAACCAATGATTTGGACTATTGCACTAGGTTATTACGGATACCGGATACTTTTATTGACTTTGATATGATGAGTTGTGTCTTGTATGAGTTTTTCATTATATATCTAAAGGTCGCAGAAAAATTATCATCAAATATAATATTCTGTCAAATTGAACATTGAACTCCACTTTGTAAAGAATTAGAGAAATAAATTATTTTATAAGAAGGTCATAGCTTGATATTCATCTCTACCTTGAGGGAGCCTGCATGAATCCGACATGAATCAATAATACATCCAATTACTACCGACTACCGTGTTATCTCATTTTTTTAGGAATACTTCAATAGTGTCATAACGTGACAATTCATACCGTGATATTATAACGACATATGATCTAGATAATTATACAACGACATATAATCAAGACACTTAAGTAAATAAGCGTGTCATCCAATGTACGTCATCTACGTAACGCCTTCAGACCTCGGGCCTGATAGCACTAAATAAATCATAAATGTCCGGTCAACTGCTTAGACCGCCGTCATCGCTTAGTCTAAAATGGCTAACACGAGTTGACAAGACATTTATGTCTCACTTCCAGTTCGTCCCTACCATAGGATCCCCTCCCCCCCCCCCCCTATAAGGGAGAGGCGTCCTCGCCAGGACAGTCAAGACTTGTCCTAGTGGACTTGTCTCAGTTCGTTCCTACCAAAAGATTCTAGAGCTGGCCCCCACCGTCTCTCACGGTGTGGCACGTAGGTCCGTATGGTAGTCGGTTCCGATACCATTCTGTAACGCCCCAGACCCCAGGCCTGATAGTGCTAGTTGAGTCATAAATGGTGTGCTTCCCCCATTTCCAATATAGGATATAACAATCTATCAATACAATTCCATATATTACATGTCACTCTCGATACACTTTAATGATGAGATCTGTTACTATTTTCATAATAAACATAAAAGTGAGATAATAATGGTCCGACCTGGTCGGTTCCGATCAAACCGATTGGTTTAGAGAACTACACTAACAGAACCATGCCACCCAATAAACCAAGCATAATGATTTCTTACTACATGCTTAGACCTAATTTGATTGTTGTTCACAAGTCAACTCGGAAAGTAAAAGATTTCATCCCACAGCTCCCTTTAACTTTAATGCTTAACCTCCGTTTTTAATTGGTAATAATCATTTATATATGCGATTTATTTCATTATCTTATTTGTTTAAAAATGGATAAGGGGATCCGTGTATAATGGGGAGTCTTAAGCAAAATTTTTGTTTTAAGGCCCTTGATTGTAAATAGAATTACGGTATAGCAGTGTCACATTGACAGCGCGTTAAATTTGTGGGAGAGTCTCAATCACGTATTTTCGCTTAATATAACGTTCCATTTACAGCATTGTCAGATTGAAAGCGTGTTACATTAGCGGAACAGTGAGTCTCAACCGTGTATTTACCGTTTAAGATAACGAAAAAATTTCAAGATGATTATTTTTTTGCAAAACACGGCACAGCATAGGGTACATGATTGTGACACACTAATACTCATGTTGTTCACTTTAGCGGTTTAGCCCATAACGTCCCATCCTGAAATATTTTTCGATAAATGAAACTTTGTGCGTAAATAAGAGTGGTATGAGCAAAAGAGTAACATAAATTCATACATGCTTGATCGGCATGAAATAAGGTCTAAGTTCCAAATGCATACAAGTGCTACATAATACTACTACAATCCCGGAATCATTATACTACTACACATCGAAAGTCTTTATACATCCCGCTAAACAATAAGAGTACCGTCCCGAATATATCAAGATAGTATAACACAAAATATAATGCCGTAAACTATTACAAAACCTCGTTGCCACCACCAACCTGAAATTAATCTCAAAATGATAAGAGATGAAGGATATGAGCAAACCACAATGCACGTAAAAGAAGTACCAACAAAAAACGTTTTAGGTAAATTACCGAGTTAATTAATGGATCGTAACATTAGCACAGAATTACTAACATAAAAGATGGACGTTATAAACAGAATTATATGGTCATAAAAGATGCCAAAATAAAAACTAATAATACATACAACTAATAATACATACCTATATTTCGGATCACATTGATGTTTTTTTCGGTCTAATTGAACCGTCTGAATAGTCCAAAACATTGACTCCTTCAAATAAAGAATTATTTGCTTACAGCGTTATCAACTCTTCTCCTCCGCAACCATGTACTTTTGATTGAAACAAATTATTTTACGCAGCCGGGTCAACTATTCAACCCACCAGCACCGAGTATAATACTCAAACAAATAAAACTGAATTCTCTTATAGATTTTTCCTCTCGAACACTAAGTATTAGTACAGATTTTGAAGAGTTTTTTTTTTTTTTAACCCCATAATATCAATTTTCTAGCCCTGTATATACCGGCGGTCTAATTGTCCATTACACCAAACACATAACAACGTTGGTACTGACACCACATAAGTTCTTCTAAAGATCCTAAAAATCCACCCAACCAAACAGGTAATCACACCAACTAACTTCTGAACAACCTTCTGAGTTTCTTTATCAAGCATCATCTTCGCAATTTCCTCCCTCAATTGATTTCCCCTTTTATAGACAAATTTGAGGACATCAGGCGAACAGACTCCGTTGCTTGAGCAGCCGCCCAGTAAGATCCCAAAAAGGTGCCGGAAAAAGCGCCGAAACCTTATAGCAGCAGAGACTTAAAAGTTGAGCCGACTAGAGTCGAAGAAAATCGGTTGCTTGAGGAGCCGGCGCCACAATAAGACTTCCAGACGCCGCCTGAAAATGAGGCCATCGTAAAATTGATACAAAAACACCCACCTAATCACGATTTCATTAAATAATAATAATAATAATAATAAAGATGGTAATAAAGGATGTCAAAATAAAAAAATAATAATACATACCTATATTTCTAATACATCGATGTTTTTCAGCTTCATCTTTAAAGTAAAGCCCTCCCCATGGTCATTTCCATAATTTTCAACCATATAGCTAGCATTGGACGGAGATATGCCACATATATTCATACTTTTTGACAATGAGATATCAAAACCTACATCATAATTAAATACTTGAACACAAATATCTAAGTAAACCAAAACAGCTTTACGTGCTCAAAATAAACCAAGAAAACCTGTATAACGTAAACAAACAATGACACACCTAACAGATCTAACAACAATAAACAACGGGTTATCATAAAATCTCTCTTGGGGTACATTATATTCTACATTTTCAAGCTAAAACAAGAAGATAATAAACCAAAATCATGAAATCTACACCACAGTCTTCATGTTCAAGTTAATATGAGAACATAATGAAACCCGAAATCATGAAATCTCTCGTACCGTACACTATACTCTTAATTTTCAAGCTAAAACAAGAAGATAATGAAAATAATGACGAAGCGAACTTATGCTGCCCCAAGATGCTTGAAAATCATAAGGAATTTCAGAAATTTAAAAATTGTAGAAAATGTAGGTCTTATGAGTACTTAGATGAATGGGGGCTGATAGTTTATAAGTGCAAGGAGTAGGGAAGAACGAGGGTTTCACGGTATTGGCTCTCCTAAACAACACTCTTATATATTGCAACCCGGGTTAAACGATCTAAGTCGAATCAAATATTTATTTATCGAGTTTGTAAACCATTCAGAATTGTCATGTTCGAACTCAAACGATCTCGCATTTAGTAAGACTTAATGACTGATATGAGATCCGGAAAATCAATAATATATGTTAAAAATATGTTGTAATTGACATAATGAACATATCCGTAGTAAGGAGCGGGTTCACCCCAAAGGAGAGGGGCACTCGCTTCACTCGTGATCCTAGAATACATAATATGTTATATAAATATTTTTCACCCTATAAAATTTATATTCGCTTATTCATCAATAAAAATCCAATAATGTAAATAAAAAAACATAGTTATTATCGAAGTGATACATTTAAACAAAAATATTAATTGGTTTCGTAATATTGATTTCCTTCAAAAACATTGTTGGTGGTGTTTTAAATTTTTATTGATAGAAATAGAAGAGTTAATTTATTCGGATCATGAGATATATATAGTAGTTTATTTTATCATATAAAACAAAATGTATAGTCGTTTTTTTACGATATATAGTTGTCGTTTTTTTTTTCTTTTTCTTTTTTTTTTTTTTGGTTTCAAAAAAAGATATTGTTTTTTTTTCGAATAATAGGTGATAGAAAAAGAAAAAAAACTACCATACATTTTTATGATAGCGAAAAATATTTAGAATTATCGCCTCTCATCGTCCCATCCTCGTGATCCGTCTTATCCATAGCTGATATGTATCTCCATAAACTAATTGCTTTAATTTGCGGGGACAATGGCTGGTGTATCTGTCCCTTTCATCTATAGCATAAAATCAAATTCAGATCTTGTTGAATTTACATCTTTACCCTTCCTTCGAATCTTGGTCAAAAAAATGCTTCATCATGTGATTTGAAAAGGGAAACAATAGATTAGCATAATGATTCAGCATTAACGGATTGACACAACAATCATCTACACCCTTCATCATTACAGATTTATATCGATTGATCTGATCCCACAACAATAAAGAGTATGAATGATTCTCACAATCCGCTTACATATGTTTCTATCATTACTCATTTGAAAAAGAGACTTTGGGAAAAAGACATGGGATTGAGTTAAAGAAAAATAAAGAAGGAAAATAAAAAAAAATAAAAACTAATGTAACTACTCCTTATCAGAACGTATATGACCGTCATTTACAGAATAAGACAAAACTGTTTTGTTTATTTATATACATAGCAGTTGTCTGACGGTCCGTTATAATAGAAAGTCTCTACAACGCAGAATTACCCGATAAGTAAAGCATTAAAGAGAAAGTCTTTTTTTGTTGGCTATGGCAGGTAGGTGGAGTAAAGGAACTATTCGTGTGTAGAAGGTGTTGAGATTCAAGAATGAAAAAGAACAAATGTTTGGAGTTCATTGAGGCACACATCAAACACTTTGATGTCAAGTTAGTTAGGAATGATGGTTAGGTGGTTACAACTGAATTGTAACTACTTACACTCTATATACGTAAGCACTAGGCATAATAAAGCTCTCTCGATTGTTCAGTTCATTTTCCTAATGTTAATTTCCTGCAATTCTCAGTTCTTCATTTTCCCGCCAAAATTGTAAATTCAAATCTGTGAAGAACACCTTGAATGTTCTTGATTCTGCTGCTGTTTTCAATCCGGTTATGTTATATTTTCAGTCTTGTTAGTTGATTCTTCTTAGTTAATTCAAAATTCAATAGAAGGAGGAGTAAATGGTAGGAAGAACCAACTAGCTTTTTGATTAAAAAAAGAGAGGTTATATTAAATATGTTTATATATATATATATTTTTTTTTTCTGAAAAACAAATATGTTTATATCTATTATTAAATTGTAGTATTACTTAAATGATATAAATATCAAATTTAATATAAATAAAGCATATTACATTGTTTTTAGTTTTTGTTTTTTAAAAAGATGGAGAGATCTGGTTTTGACCATTTCGTCTTATTCTGGTTTTTTTTCCTTTCAATCATTGGTGTCATATTATTGGTGCTTCCCTTTACATAAAAAATAGGGGGGGTTTCTATTTGGACCCCCTTATTACTACTGAAAAGCAGTCCCCGAAAAAACTCCTGATCCATCACCGAAAAGCATCTATCACCGCACAGATTTTTTTTTCCCTTTTTTATTGTTCAACACAAAGCATGTGGGCCGCCAGATCACTTTTTCGGGAGTTTTACGGTAGTTTTTTCCGGGGGACTTAGCTTTTCCCTATTACTACTTACACCAAATCACTACTTGACTGTAAAAATTTTACTTTTGACACCACAAGATTATTTTGATTATTTTTATACTTTTACACTACACAATTAATAAATAAATTACTACATACACCACATATTTTGAAATTATAAATGTTCCTCCTAACAAAATTAAACAAAACCCCATTTCTCCATCTTCCTTCTTCTACATTTTCATACAGTCACCCCCACCTCCCCAAATTTTCCGCGACCTGTTTGCCGGCGCCCACCACTGTTCTCATTCACAAACCAACCGCCCCTGCTACTTTAATGGCGGAATCCGGCCGCCAACCTCCCAAACCACCCATCTTCTGCGTTTTCATACCAACCCCCCTTCGCGCCACCCAACACTTTGCCACCTCAACCCCAAAAATCACCCATAAACCACCATTAACACCGGAAATCAAACCACCCCAAAAACCAAACCCTCACCCGCCTTTTCCTCTAACCGCAGCCCAATCTCCATTTGTGCCTTTTTCCGGCGAGACATGCCTCTCCACCACCTAGCCGCCCCTTTGAAAAACAACTTCCCCCTTCATCCAAAAAAAAAAAACGCAGGTTCAACACCTTCAAGCCCCAATGTTCGGCCGCTATCTTCCCACCACCACCATTGTCTTCCTCCATCCATTTTCGAAGGTTCATCCAAAAAAATGCAGTTTTGGGGCTGCAATTTTGCTGCGATTTGGGGCTTGATTCATTGCGATTTGGGAAGAAGATTTGTGATTTGAAATTTGAGATTTGGGGTTTGATTTTGCTGTGATTTGGGGCTCGATTCCCGCAATTTGGGAAGAAGATTTTCAATTTGGGTGGTTGAGGAGAGGAAGAAGGGGGTGACTGTTTTTCAGAGGAGGAAGGGGCGGCTGGAAGGTAGGGAATAGGGTGGAAGATGAATTATGGTATTTGATTTGGAGAAGAAAAGAGAAATTTGTTTTTGTATTGTTTAAGGACTAAAGTGTAATTATTTAGGGACTAAAGTGTAATTGAAAGGACCAAAGTGTATTTTTTAATTTTTTTTATTTTATTTTTATGTGGTGTAATAAGTAAAATGGAGGTGTGCAGAAGTAAAACAAAAATAAACAAATAATGGGTGTAAGTAGTAATAAGGGGGTTCCAAATAGAACCCCCAAAAAATATATAAAATAAAATAAACTAAAAAATACACCAACAGCCCTGTGTGTCATATTTTTTTGGAGTCCAAATTATTTTATTAGCTGTTATAAAAAATAAAAAATAAAAAAATCTGATCATAGCAATGATATTTTCTTTTGGCATCAACTACATCTCTATTTTTTTTTAGTGTGATTAAAGATGCAGATCAAGCAGCAGTCCAATTGGAGGCCGAAATCAGAATCAACCAACCAGTTTTTCAAAACACAACAACCTACGGACTCTGGAAGAGCCGCCGGAGTGGAGATGTCCTCCAATAATACCACAACTATGGACTCCGGAAAGATCACCGGAGTGTTGATGCCCTCCAAACATCACAACTATGAACTTCGGAAGAACAACCGGAGTGGAGATGTCCTCCAAATATCATCAAACAAACTCAACTATGGACTCCGGAACAACCACCGGAGTGGAGATGCCCTCCAAATATCATCAAACAAACTCGGCCTCCAAACCCGGTCTCGTTTGAGGGAGGGTAATAGAAGACAAAATTCGAAGAGATGTGGATTGGTGTCAAAAAGAAGATAAAGTTGAGTTGAGTTTAGATTAATAGTTTGAATAAAAGATTATTATTTTATTTTTAAAGCATAAGATAAAATAGTAGTTTTATATTTAGTTTTAAATAAGTTAAATTTATCTCCTATATAAAGGAGTGAGCAACTCAGATCGATTATTTATCAATTCAACAAAAATAATTTTTGAGTCTTCCGTCTGTGTATTCTGATTTTCTTCGGTGTGTTAGTATGTAAATGCGTAATTATGTTGGAAAGTATAGGTGTAAATTATAAACAATTTACTTTATTTGCTCTCATTGCGGATTTTTTTTTTGGGTGTCTTCCAAGTCTTCCTTATCCTATCAATTTTTCCTCTACTTTCCGTACTTTTAATCCTTCATCGGAATCATACCACAATAAGACCCTCACTGTAGTGTATGCATTTCTGTTCGATTTTGTTTTCTTAGTCTATATTTGTTTGTTTTTGTTTTAACGATTTTGCTTTGGCAATAGAGTAAAGATGGTCGGGTACTTTCTGTAGGAGCCCGAACGCAATTAAAATAATTAACACGAATTAAACAACAATTTTATTGAAAATAAAACGAATTACAAATGAAAAATGAAATATACTAAAATAAAGGTGGATACAATAACTCCGAGGCAGAGTAGAGACACTCGCCCTTAAGACAAATTTTGGTCCGGTGTGTACTTTGTTAAAACCAATTGTCTCCCAGGATAACTTCGGATTCTCGATTCGTATAGAGGTACTTTACACACGAACCTTCAACGAACTCTTCTAGTGCTCGTAATCTCTTCTTCAAACTCGTATGCAACTTCTTCGTAACTATATGAATGTATGAAGCTTTACTGGTGTTGTATTTCCAATGTGTATGTAACTTCAATCCATATGGAGGCTATATATAGAGAGAGGGTCAGCCGGAATGAATTAATTACACCGCTTCATCGATTCTGAATGAATTACCATAACTCATCGATTTATATCTGCTCAAAGATTGAATTAACCTTATTGTTTGACCGAAATAACTATGTTGGATAACCGAACCGAAATGAACTCTTCAATCAATCTTCACTTCAATCGAATGTTTATGAACCGACCAAGCCCAATTAACTTTTGTATAAAAGTTTAACACAGCCTGGCCTGGGGCCCGTAGGCCCATTCCCAAAGCCCAAAGACCAGGTCAACGGGCTCGGGCTCGCGCACGCACGGCACGGCATCGGCGGCGGCGGCGCGCGCCGCAGCACGGTGTGGCCATTTTAGCGAACGCCTGATCGCTAAAACCAACCCGCTATCTCTCCTTCTTCTGAGCCTTATACCACATATAACATTCTTCCCACATATATACTGGAAAACATTTCTCTCTTTTTCCAATGTGGTACACGCTTTAGTTGAATACTTTTCAACTTCCACTTCCAACAAAAGTTCTTTCAAACACCCGACTTCGCGTTAATTTATCATTCACTCAGTGACTCGAATTGAATGATTCTAAATCTGAATTCATCTACGACTTACGTAGTTTTCGTAATTATCAAAACATTGTATATATTCTATACAAGAATATAATCAAATTAAGCTTGCAAAGTCGTCTGAATAAAATGATTATAAAATCATTTTTATTCACTTTAATTCAATTCCACTATTTTCTCCAACACTTTCTGCAACTTATGCTGATTTGTCTGCTCTGGAATTAGAATGGTAGAAGATGGCTGCTGCTCCGGTGCCTCGCCAAGATGGTGCTGTTATACATACTGATAAAGGATCTTCATCTGGGCAATTGGTTACAAGTCTAGGAAAGTCGGTATTGAGCTTAGTTTCATCTGGTGTATAACAGCTGGAGTTGGGGTCCACATCTGGGGTATTTATGACAATTCCGACAAAGATCTTATGGCGATTAGGGTTTGAGATTTGTGTCTATAAATACCAATGTTTGTAATCATGTCATGTGCATGATCTTATCGTGATCTTGCCTCATATTCTCTAATTACTATAGTTAGTCTTATATATTATTGCTCAATAATACGGGTCAATACGGATTAATATAAAAGAATAAGGGGTCGATCACACATGTTTATATAAGTACCTACAAAAAATTTCCAAACTTAAAAAAAAAAACTACACAACCACGATAAAATTCAACCACTTGTATAAAATTCAAGGCACACATATTCATACGCCTCTTCAATTGCATTGCACACACGATCTTATGTAGCCTTCAAAAACAAACAAACAACCTGATCATCTTCCAAAGATTTTTTTTTCCTTAATTCCTCTATAAACATGATTCAGCCTCTCGAATTCGGGCACATCAACTTCATATTGTAAACCATCATCAATCAGCTATTTCTTGAAGATGATGGTTAAGGATGGACGGGATGTTGTTGATGGTTACTGAATATACAAAAAGACAACATAAGTGGAATCATTTGTAAAATCATTCTTTCTCACACTTGCATAAAATACTACTACTCAAATACGATATAAGCGGTAAGACTCCTCAAAATGGTAAACCCTACCATTAAGGGTCCCCTCACCAGATAAGCGGTAAGACTCCTCAAAATGGTAAACCCTACCATTAAGGGCCCCCTCACCCCCGATAGGATGGACGGGATGTTGTTGATGGTTACTGAATATACAAAAAGACAACATAAGTGGAATCATTTGTAAAATCATTCTTTCTCACACTTGCATAAAATACTACTACTCAGCGACGAGATAAGCGGTAAGACTCCTCAAAATGGTAAACCCTACCATTAAGGGTCCCCTCACCAGATAAGCGGAAAGACTCCTCAAAATGGTAAACCCTACCATTAAGGGTCCCCTCACCCCCGATCCCACAGGAAAGTGAGGAGAGGTTAATCAGGTAACCTAGTATAGCTCCAACATGGGCTGCCTATTAAATCTCTGCACTGAAGGGTGTTATCAATCGGAAATCAACACCTTACGGGAATCGAACCGCTGACCTCCAACTTAGATTCCAGGCTGAATTACCACCCATGCCTTCACCACTAGGCCATATCCAGGGGATGCGGTAAGACTCCTCAAGATATGCAAAAAGGGGGTGACTGGTGAGTAAGACACAATGATGAGGCAAGATCACGATGCGAAAATCCGGCGAATATATAGCGAATACTTTGGAAAGTAGACTAAAGTGATATTTACATTGTTTTTTATACACGCAAAACCACATCGGTTTAATACAAAAACAAAATAGTTCTCGAGATCTCGTAAAAGCACGTGCCCCTAAGACATAGATCCACCCCTACGTGTAACTCAATTTATCGGGTAGGAGAAACACAAATCAAGCATCGATCTATTGGACAGGTAATTCAACAACAAGATAAGCAGAAGTGAAAGGGAAGGGTACAATTGTTAATGGGGCACATGTATCTACCAAGACGATTACAAACACGTATAACATAAGAGAAATATATATATATATATATATATATATATATATATATATATATATATATATATATATATATATATATATATATATATATATATGCAGGATATGGTATTCTATTGATAAACATAATAATGAAACATACTCACATCTATAGGTGTCGGATGAAAACGAAATATCTCATTTCCATCGATTTCACCTTTCATGAGAACTTCATATCGCTGCATGTTTGTGTCGGAAGAGGCACCATAATTATAGCCTCTGCGTAGACTACGGAAGACAACATTTTAATGATAAGTAGAGAGAATTTAAATGGTAACAACATATTATTTCCAAAACCAGTTCTTTCATCGCGAGTATAAATTCTCATACCAATATTTCGGACTATATCGATGTTTCTTTCTGGTCTCATCTTTACGGCAAAACCTCCCCCATGCTCATTTCCATAGTTTTCAACCATGTAAGACGGGACATGAATATTCATATCTTTGACAAAGATATATAAAAACCTGCATCATAATTAAATACTTAAATGTGAAAATCTAAATAAATAAATATATGATAATAAGTAACTGAATAAATAAACTAAAACAATATTATATCAACATCCACCCGATAAGACATGCTAAATGATAGGTCTCGGGACCAAAAGATCATGAGTTTAAAGTCAAATTTTACAATAAGCGTTGTATGAAGGTTGTATTAAGTGACAAACATTACAATCATTCATTTCTAACTCGTTTCAAACACGATAAAAATGTATTATATAAAATAGAGCAAAAATGAAAAGCTCTTATATATATCCTACTTGTTACCACCTTTGCACCATAAAATTTCCGAAGTTCCAATCCCTTGTCTGTCTCTTTTAAAAAGAAATATAAAAAAAAAAAAATCTACATCCACAACCACCACCACCAGGTCCACCACCACCTATTAGGCTTAACAACAGAACCGAAAGAAACAGCTCTAATTTGGCATACCCTTTAAAGACTACTTTTTTTTCTAACAGCAAAAATAATCTCAGAGCAACATCATCACCAAGTAGTTGGAGATTAGAAACAGAATACACACATTATACACAATCAGCCTGAGCATTACTAATGCTACTTGTGACATCCAACGTCCCGCTCGTAATGTACAATACATACTCACCATTAAAATAGAAGCTGAGAACGGAAGATCGAAAGAGATGTAATGGATAAACTTACGGTAGTTGAAATGATCTGAAACAGAGTGGTCGCTTACAGCTACTCTGTGTGTTTCCATTCTTCTGCTGCCGCTTTCTAGAGAATTAGGTTTAGAGTCTTATATATAGGAAAATGGAGACCGACCATAAAACCATTGGTTTGTGTTTTCAGGGTTTGAATCGGTTTGGTTTTCAAATTTTTTTTTGTACAACACTAGTTTTAGTGACTTCTAACACAGCACGGATCCAAAAATTTGTTTTAGTAAGGTTATATAATCTTTTTTTTTCTATTTTTAGAGACGGTTGAATTTCAAAACTGCATTTTTCTAAAGGCAAAATGACGTACTCGCTCCGTCCCACAATATAAGTGTTTTTGAGATTCACACACAGTTTAAGAAAAATAATAAATGAGTTATATTTTAAAATTCAACGTAAAATATTGTATTGTTTTTCAGATGTGACCTATAATATTGTATTGTTTAATGTGAAAGTGAAAACAATGTATTTAATAATGAATTGAGATATGAGAAGACCCTATTTATAAGACAAAGCCAATGGCCTATACTACGGGACGGGGGAAGTATTTTTTTTATACAAAATAATATCGTTTTAATATTAAAATTAAAATCTTGGATTTTCGGGGGATCAAGTAACCCACCTTAATACACATAAATCTGCCGTTTTTTAAGACAAAATGACAGATTTTTTATACAAAACTATATCGTTTTAATATTATAAAAAAATCTCGAATTTTAGGGAGACGTGAATTATTGATTTTTTTTAAAATGTATTAGAAAAGCGTGTCGCGCCGTGTCATACAATACGCACGGCTACCGGACTAAAATGTTGGTACTTCATAAGTAGAAAGTGTACCATTTTGTTAACTTTAACTTTAAGCAAAGAAAGTGTGACTAAATGGAGTGAGGATTTTCTACAATGCCATATCAATATTAAAACGATATTTTTTTAGTATTAAAACGATATAGTTTCTTTGTTAAAAAAACGTCGTTTTATTATTAAAATATGTAGTTTTATGTTTCGGTAACCACACTGGAATAAACTTTTAGATAAAAGATATAGTTTTACAGTGTGGTGACCCCACTGAAAAATATTCATGAATCCGTCAATGCCCCCACCCCTTTAAATTTAGCATATTGTTGTTTTTCTCTTTGTGCAATGATACCGCCGTTCTGTTACGATGAGAGACACAATGACCATATTTACCGTTATCATTATGAGTATATACCGTTGTGTCGTTCGTTTCCGAACAGGTTTCCGAACATAATGAATGTTCGTTACTCAAGCTCGTTTTCATACGCTTACAAAACGAGCCTATAATTTTGTTTCAATTACATTTGTTAAATTAAATAAACAAACGACCATGACCAATAACGAGTCAACACAAACTTATTTACAAATGTGACTACATATAGTTTCATTTTTTTCTTGATTCTAATTAAACTCACGATCTTTGGAGAAGGGGGCTCTCGTCCTCCACCGCACACATTCATTGCTCAAATGATTGAGAGGCCAATAATGTTTTTGTACTTAGTAGTTTTTTTTTTTTGCTTTGAGACTCTGTAAATGTAGTAACTCAAAACCTACCCTTCTTCTTTCCTCCTCTATTTAACCACTCTTTCCGTCACAATTTTTCATCCATTCTTCATCTTCTATTTCTAATCTACTCTAAAATTTCCGTCCTAAAAAAAAAAAAAAAAAAAAAAAAAAAAATTAATGGCACCCAGGTATTCAAACACCTCTTCAATTGCATTGCACACATAATCTTATATAGCATCTAAACCTAAAGGTTCATTCGAGATCGACTGATGAATCAGGAAAAATCTTAATCAACGACTTACGTTTTATGTTTTATATAAGTCGTTGATAAAGATTTCTCCGGCATTATCCGTTGATCTTAAATCAACCTACCTTTAGAGGACTACACAACATTGTGTGTGCAATGCAATACATATAGGTGTTTGAATAGGTATATGCCGTGAATTAATTATTTCAGTCTGGTATATCCTTTATAATAATTATAATTTGACTAAATCGAATATTTCATTTCAAACTCAAGCAAAGATTCGTCGACGAAGAATAATATTAAGCGTATGAGGTTCGTCTTTCTAGTCCTCATTGATTTGCCGTCTAGAGGAAGTCCAAATCCACTTCGCAAGTCGACCCCCTACCCCACCCCGCCGGAGATTTGAAAAACCCACAATGTAATTTGAAAATTATGTTTCAGATTATACGTTCGACAGGCGCTACTAGACATATTTATTGTGTTTAATGAATACGAAATATACACATATACATTTGTTTGTCCCCACTCGAACGATGACTCGAACCCGAAATCTCCGGATAAACGGCCACAATAATTACCATCGGGCCAATGTCATATTTTATCAATTAAGGGTCTATTTATAAAACAAATAGTTTAGATTTAATAGATTGACCCAGAGATAATGAGATTTGACACAACATAAATATTAGTCTTTAATAAGATGACTTGTAGTATATATTGGTAAGATGGACATATAAATATATACTTATTCCGTCTTTTTTTAATTATCATTTTTCAGAATTTATTTTGTTTTTATTTATCTATCATTTTTCATTTTCAATTCATCATTTATTATTATTTTTTCACATTTATCCTTCATTTTACTAACCCAATTTTTTTGGTACAATTTTTCATGCACAAGAAATGAAAGGTAATTTTGTTATTTACATTATATTTCAGACACATTAATCACTTTCTTTTCTCTCTGACAGTTAAAAAAACGGAGGGAGTACATCGTTATATATCTTGAAATAACCACCACAGGCAACCGACAACTATAAGGGAAATTCATCGTTTACAGACAACAGAGAAGGTAATCCATAAGGAGAACCGCTTTGCATGACTGTGGACGAAGAGACACCAGAACAGATTGCTCAGCCGTTTGTGTAGAACCCACTCCTGGGTATCTTTAGAAGAGAAAAATGGATCTCTGTGACTAGGCTGGAGAGCTTGACGCCAAATGTTTTGGGGCCACCTGCAGTCGCGCAAAGCATGGTGGGGGGATTCCTCTTTCTCTTGGCAAAAATGACAAAAGGGCCGTATCGGTTATGTGTCGGTGTGCTAGGAAGCTGTTCACCAAAGGAGAGTTATGAAAGAGTTGCTATAGGAGAAAGTTGTACCTCAGAGGGCCTTTTAGGCTCCAAATTAGACTCCAATCCATTGTGCTTTGAGGCATATTCCGATCATCAGTCAAGTATGTGTGGGAGCTGGGAACCAGTGGATTCTAAGCTAACAACGAATATTTGTTTTTCTCGTTCCAAGCAAGAGGATTTGGGTATTGCTTTATTAATTTATGTTGATGAAATTATCAAAACAAGTGCTTCATTAACCCTCATTGAACGATGTTAAAAAAATTACTGCATAAGTTATTTTAGATCAAAGATCTTGATAGTTTGAAGTATGGTCTTGGCATCGAAGTTGTAAGATCCACTAAAGCAATTTACATATATCAATTGTGCAAATTGTGCTGTGTTAGCATCATGCACCTTGAAAACATTGCCAGTAATCAATGAATGAGAAATATACAGACCCACATATGGTGTATGGAGGGTTCATGGACTGCATTTAAATTTCCGAATAATATTAAAATTTATGTATGTATAATAATTGTCTATTTAGTTTAAGTGGATAGATGCATTATTAGTGACAAAAAAGAAAGATTTCGCACACTGAATCAACGGTTATATAATGTGTGACGAACGGCATGAATATTTAATTTCACCATTGTTTATACGATATTGTATATATATACCTATTCATTGTGATATAGACTATCAGATGTATGGCGTGTATTGTGTCGATTTGTTGTGTAATTGGTCAGTGCGTATGTATGAACAAGCATGACTTGGTAGGGTAACACTAAAGTTGTGTCCCCAAATTAGTCATGCGTGGAAGAATGTTCCTATCATAATCTATTCATTTATTATTACTTAAAAGTTCCACTGTATACATATGTTACTAGTACTATCACAAAATTAAATCCTTCAACAATAAACTTTAAAGGCACTTCAATGATATTAAATCAGTCATCTCAAATCATAAATCAATCGTACTACTAAAATGTTATATATATATATATATATATATATATATATATATATATATATATATATATATAAACTAACAAATCTCACCTTCGACCTATACTATTATAAAAGTAACTGTTCTCAAAGACATCATACTCAATTTACTTTTGACATAACGTAACAAAGTGATATACGATATTCAAAATTGAATGTAAACTCAAAATGTTATGTCATAATAGATCGTCCGTGATGCCTTTAACTTTTGCGATAAGAGTATCATAAATGACTAATTAAATTTTTGCTGCTATGTTCACATATCTGATGGTAGGAAAAGGTAGGGTGAAGTCATGTATATTCCACCTTCAATCTCATATATATATATATATATATATATATATATATATATATATATATATATATATATATATATATATATAATTTTGGGATGGGGGGAGAGGGGAGGTGGGAGTAAATGCAAGGATTGGTACGTATCTACTCCAATTATTTGTAAAGCATATACTATATAGCATGATGGAGTTTGACCTCGAATTGATCTTTACCTATTTTGTGAGTTGTATATATATTATCATGAAAATTCATAATGGAGCATGCATATGCTTTTGCTTTAAGGCACGTCTTTTCATTAATTTAACTCTAAAATATACATAACAAAAAATTAGGTTTGTCAAAGTGGAATGAGTTATAAATCGTTCAAGCAGGAGGTCTTTCGATTTCAATCCTTCTCGACGAGAGAGGTCCCCACCTCGAAGGATCGGATTAGTATACCTTGCGGAAAAAAAAAAAAAAAAAAAAAAAAAAAAAAAAAAAAATTTGCTATTATATACGCTTAATCTGCTTATGAGCATATCTGTCTATATATACATTGTGTGTATTCTCTTTCATCATCTGTGCGCATTACTTATGTGAAAGAAAATATAAATATATAGATATTATGTTTGTTATTTGGCTTAATTACGGTTCTCGATGTAAAGATTGTGTTCATGGAAAATATCACTGCTAACTGCATTTAATTTGTCTTGATCCAAAATGAATAAGGAAAAGACTATCTCACAATCGTAATTTTTCTATATAACTTTCAAATCTCACAATCGAAAAGTCAATACCGTGAGATAAAGTCATTTAACGATCGGCAAACTTCACATCTCCCATCGCCATTGCCTCTACTACGAATAGTAAGAGTTGTGGTTATGCAATTATGCAAAATATTCCTCATGAAGCAATTATTAAATTGTACCTTGATAGTTTCATTTTTTCATCTCTAATTATAAGACGAGATCAAAGTACTTACCCTTTCGAGTGTGTAAGTCGGCAGAAATGAATTGATTCTAAAAAAAGAATGAAGAGAGAATCTGAGGATCGTAAAACACTCAAGATCACAAAACCCAATGCGAGACCACTATCAGGACTTCTTTTAACAACAATTGTCACATGATTTCTAGTAAATTTTATCATTTTCGTCTGCAGATCCCTAAAAGAACCTTCTGATCATCACATCAAAATCTTGAATTAAGGTCTTCAGTAGTGCGAAACAGTGCATTACATACTGAGGTATAGCTTGAATTATTGCATTGGTCATAACTTCTTTCCCCGCTACAAATAAAAGCTTCCATTTCTATCCATCGAGGTTTTTTTTTTACTTTTTCTATTTTTAAGTATTCGATTCTTAATATAAGCAAACTTTTCATTCTTTGTACGGCCAATCACAAAAGGTAAGCACAAAAGGTGATCCAAAAGACACACCTCAAACGGCCCTTTATATAAAAGCCTTTTGAATTATAACCGTAAGTCTTTCAGCACAAAAAAATAAACAGAATGGAGATAATGGATTTCTAACTAGCTATTATTTATTGGGTGGTTCTCGTGTGGTGTCTTCATACGGTGTGGAGACACACACATGTGATTCGTTCTATCTTTTAAACTATGTTAGTTCTAATCGTTTCACCATCACTTGACTTCAAAATCATCTCCACACAAAGTATTTTCCTTATTTTAAACATCAAAATCATACTATTGATATCAACAAGCTATTCTCTAATAGTAGATCACTTGAGGGTGTCATTTAAGAGGATCAAGTGCCTATACATATAAATCGAAAACTAATGATACATATATGATCGACTTGTGATACAACAACGAGTGACATAATCATTATCTGCATACGTTTGATCATAGTGTATGATCATCTAATGATCGGAGATAAACCATGTGATCAATAATCACCGATGGTGTTGTATCTCACGGATTGTGTCCATATTATTATTCTAATTATAAATGGAAATGACACGATATTGTTGCCTTGTTGGCATGTGCAATATAAATGACATCTCTTTAATGGCGCCTGCATTATGAAATCATTGTTAAAAAAATTTAGGTATATGCCTTTATGCCTATAAGGGGGTTGGGGTAGGGGAGAGGGGGGGGGGGCGGTTGGCAATTGTATTTGTAGCTATGATTGCTACACTGTAGCAAGCATGATTAGTTTATGTGCTTATATATTCCGATTCAAATCAAAGTGTTTTCAAAAAAACAAAAAAAAAAAATCGAAGTGCTTTCAATAATTAGCATCACATTTTTTTCTTTGACTCATTGAATTATTTATTTTGCATCTGGAAATGAACAATGTTTTATTTTTATTTAATTATTTTTGGATTCAGAACGATGCTGTTTGGAATCTACTTTTGTGTTTAATTATAGAGAATCCCGTACTAGAGATTGTTTATATATTCCGTCAAGTACATACAATTAGTTGGAAAATCACTCTGGAGATCAATTGCCCATTTTAGCAATTATGCTTAAGATTTTTCAACCTTAATGTTAGCAAATAATTATCTTTTGATCCAACCAATTAATTGATTAGTTTTTTTTTAATGTATAATTAAGAGCGAACAAAAAATGGATATGAGTAACCTGTCGGAGAATTTTGAATAAACAATTAATAATGGAAGGAAAATCCGAATGGACATGTGACAAACGAGTTGCATCGGTTCGGTGAAAAGTTCAGAAATATATTTAGGTTCAGACTGCTCGGTTGAGTCACTTTTTGAAAGGACGCAACCAGTAGTAAATAATCTTCATTCCCTCCTATAAAATCCTAACACATAGGTGAAAATGAGACTGCAATTTTTTATAAGAAATTCATTCCTTTAAAATGCCAGATTCTTATGTTTTTCATGACGTCCAAAATAAACTTTGCATATATTTTCGAGTCAAAAGAGATTTGCGAGAATATGATCGGTTTGCCTTTCTTATACCGTTGAAGACAAACAATCCGAAAATGTATGATTGTTGTATCTTGGAAAGCGATTCTTATCAGGTAATGCGTATAATAGGGGCAAAAAAAATGTTAAGGGCAAAGATTCTACGCGCTTTAGTCAATAAGTTTTTTGTCATTTTAGTTTAGTTTCGTTTTATTGAATTACGTGATAAAACAACACGCTTAGATTGATAATTACCCTAACATAACCAAGTAGTTCGGCTCAAATGGTAAGTTATTTGAGAATCCCTGCGAAGATATTCTGGGTTTGATTCTCCCGTGAGCAACATATTGAAAGAAATTTATTGGTGAACTTACCTGCGAAAGTAAAGTGACTTTACTGACACAACATGTAGGCCAGAACAATTTGATTAATGAATCAGGGTTAGTTCTTGAGGCCGGGAGCTTTAAACAAAAATATGGATATGAGTTGACAACCGGTTAAAATTAAAAATGTTCTACAATAGAAAGTGTCAAGTGGTTCGTTACGGTGAATATAACGACTCAAATCCACATTAAAGATTAAGAAAAGAAAAAAAAAAAAAAAAAACCCATTCGGCACGTATACAATCCATAACAATTGCATATATACCATCCTTACTACGTAGGGATAATATATAAGATTTGACGTGGAAGCATTGAAGTATAATATAAAACAAGAGTGATCGAGAAGGATAAGATAAAACAATTGCTATTTCTTCAAAAAAAAAAAAAAAAAATTTGCTATTACAATAATTTACTCCTTTGTGTAAAAGTCTGTTATAGGCAGCTTCTCAATTTTCTTTCTTTCACATTTATAGTACAAGGCTTTGATTTTTTATAATTTTTAGCGAAATACGAGTCCTAAAATTTAATTTATAAGTATAATATAATCACATAATACAGAGATTAGATCAACTGTAAACATCTATCTGGTCAGGTTACTGTGCCAGTAGATCTAGTCAACCGCTTTAAAATATAACTCCTTAATCTCTGTTTATGTACCTTTGGCTTAAATTTAATCCATTTTTTAATTTTTTTGATCTGTCCATTTTCATGAAATCCCCCGTGTAACAGAAATAAATAAATAAATATCTACAGTAACATTAGCAAATCCATAATTTTCTTTTAAAGATGAAAAAAAAAATGTTGTTGGAGTTAATTTTTTTAAGATATGAATCAATTTAAGAACTCTCCTATAAAATACTTGATAATTAAACACATATTTCCACTCCTTTTTTTTTTTATGGAACATATTTCGAGAACTTTCAAACCGTCCAAATGATACAACCCATATTTTCTTTTTACTTAAAGAAAATAGACCACTTGATCTCTTAATGCAACATGATATATAAAACATATTTAAAAAAAAGAGACTGGTCATTAATTAGACTAATTTAAATCAATTGTAGTAACATGATGACTTTATCTACTAACATGATTTTCCACACATTTGTCCCATCATTTTCTGGTTTTTTGGTGGCTCCTTGTTCTTTTTTTTTTTTTTTTTTTTTTTTTTTTTTTTGCACTTGGTGGCTCCTTGTTCTCTCCCATGCTTTATGGGCTTGCAATATATATATATATATATACATATATATATATATATATATATATATATATCAATTTCCAGCAGCCTCTGAGATGCTTTTTAATGAAGGATGCCATATTCTTGACTTGGCAGCAGTTGAATTTGATGGTGGAGATACCCTTGCCCTTTGCTTTTCATGTTTTGCCTGAAATATTTAATATATTATTAGGGTGGCTTTATAATTAATTGTTCAAGAAAAAACAAAACAGTCATTTTTAAAAAATAAATGCATAGACAAAAAACAAATACAACCAAACTCTAATACTCACCCCTCCAATACAAAAACAAAATGACACTCTAATAATACTTCCTTTGTCGCCTAGTAAAAGTTTAAAAGTCTTTTGATTATTTTACATTATCAATATATGATTATTATTTTTCTTGTTCTTTATCATACTTTTAATTTATTATGAATCCTACTATTATTGTTTCTTTAAAATTATTGCTTTAATGATAATTAAAATGGTATTTTAAACCCTTTTTTTCCGAAAATTGTGACACTATCAAAAAACAATTTGTGACACTAATGTGAAAACAGAGCCATTTGAAACAGAAATAGGAGAAACAAAAGTACACATATTTTCATCATGTTAATGAAAAAAATAAAGAAGAAAAGAAATAGGGGTTCTATTTGGACTTCTATTTACTACTTTTGCACTCTCACTTACTATTTGTCTGTAAAAAATTACTTGCCTCCTAATGATTTTTTATATAGGGAGCGTCATTAATCTTTGGTATTCGCTTGTGGAGTAACACCAACGTCACTCAAGCACAGGAACACCAACGTCATCTGTGGTGTTCATGAAGAACACCAGCATGTGACTGACGTTCCTATATAAAAAGTGTTAAATCTTAACGTCGGTTCATGACTTTTCACTGGTGTTCTCCAGTATTCATACCAACGTCAATGACACTGGACATCGACGTTGGTGTCTTGCACAACGAACACCAGAGTGTGAGTGATGTTTTTTCATCCGAAAAAATATTTATTAATATGGTGCAAGTAGTAAAAGAGGAGTCCCAATAGAACTGCCAAGAAAATAATTAAGCAGAAATTTACCATCTGGTTGATATTTTCCACATCATATTTCTTAATTACTTCCTCAAGTTCTAATATCTCCTTTGCTGTTAGCCTTTCTTGTTTTTGTTCAGCTGAATCTAATTGCTGTTGTTGCTGCTTCATTTTTGCACACTTCTTTGCCCATAGCCCTTTCATTACTTCTAAAATATTATTCAAAACCAAAAAAAACCCATTTAATTCTTGTTTAAATAGAACAATAATTCATTAACAACTTAAAGAATAATTAAAGGAAGACAATTAAAATAATAAAAGGCAAACCTTTGGTTGTGATGAGTCTATAAACATGACCAAGAACTAAAGAATCAGTTGGTTTAAGCAGTTTAATCTTTGTAATCCTAATAGGGATGTTGTTTACACCACTTTTAGGATTATGGGTTCTTGCTGTTTTTGTAAGGGTAGGGGCAGGGGTGGGTGGGGTGGTTGAGGGGTGGTTGTTGCTGCACAAGGTGGTTGTAAGAAGAAGAGCAACATAATGGCCAGGGTGCATCTTCATAATCTCACTTGCAGTGATAGAGGTATACATCTGGTCAACTCTACCATTTGGATGTTGTAATTGTAAACTTGCATTATCAATGGCTTGACAATTCCCCATTCAAGCAAGAAGAAGAAAAAATGAGGTACAAAACTTGAAGAGAGAAATGGAGCCAAGAGGTTAGATATAAGGTTAATACACATTATTATATAGGGCCAATATACTCTATTCTAATAGCCCACCAACCCCACCCCCACTTGGGGACCATTTGTGTGAGGAATCTTGAAAAGTTGTAGTACTTAGAAAGAAGACATAGGCAAGTGAAACTGTAAAAGTGAGTATGGTGAATTTAGGTTCCCAAGTAAAGTGATAATATAAAGTTGTGGGCAGTGAAATTTAGAAGAGGTGAATATGTCGGTTTATGCTATGGTACTACATCATTGTGAGTGGGATTACTTTTATCATAAGGGAAAGTAATAAGGTACGGTGAGGTATTCTTGGTGGGGTTTCAAGGTGCAGTCCGTTTTGACATGAAATATTTCGATTTGATTTGATTAAAGCAGAGTTAAAATGTTGTTTGGTTTGTACTGATTGAGTTTCGTGTCACAGTGGTAAAAGCACTTGTGTGTCTTAAAAGCAGCGAGCATTGGAAATTGGAGTGTGAATGTTTGAATCAAAGTAATGTTAAAAATGATATAAGAAAATATAGTTGTGTCTTTCTTAACACCAATTGGCTTTAAGTCTGAACGAAGCCAACTGATCGAAATATGGTATCGGGCCCGAGGAGGTCATGGGATCAATCCTTCTTTATCAGCATTGTTTTCCCAATTATATTGTCTGAGTGTTGAGAACTTTTGTTGCTTGTGCCCTTCCGTATGCTTTTGTATGCCACGTTGGCGAGAGTATATTATAGGCGCGGCTTGAGGCGTGTTAAAAATGATATAAGAAAATATATTAAGCGCGGCTTTACTTACCAATTGGTTTTAGTCAACGATAATTGGTTTTAGTCAACTATGGTTCGGCGATCTGTCTATACACAAATGAGCGACTTTTCCGGTCATCGTATGGTATAATAGCAAGTTAATAACTTGAGCCACTAAGATTCTGCGATTAGCATCTTGGCTCATTCCGTGACGAGAGAGTGATGGCCATTAAGGATTAGGGTTTAACTTTTGTGTCGAATAGAGTGAATTGATGTTTAATTGTGAGGAGAAAAGTAGGAAGAGAAGTTGCTTTTAAAGATGAATAAAATTGTTTGATTAAAATTATTAAGGTTCAAGTTATATAGAGTTGTTTATCAATTATTAATGTCCGTACTAGACTTATAATGTAAACTTAATGTTCGTTTAGGTCAAATAAAAGGAATACTATGGAATGTAGTAGGATTAAAGAGACGGATTTCACTAGTGTCTTTGGTATGTAGAAATGAACAATATACCACAAGAAAGACTTACGGCTTGTTGATAATATTGGGCTTGATGATGGGTGGTAGTGTCCAGGAGCTTAAAAATGGCATGGTGAGGTCGTTTTGGAGCACCAGGTGGTGGTGGAGTGATAGTGAAAGGTAACAAGTAACTGGTGGTAGGGTGGTGATAGTATTGTCTAGAAACGGGTGGTGGTGGCAGTCCAGAGGATAATATCAAAGATGTGGCGGTAAGTGGTGGTTACATGTGGTGCCGAGAGGTGGTGAGTGGCACAGTGGTGACATGGGGCATCAAGTGGTGAAGGATGGTGGATGGTAATAGTGAGGCAGTGACGGTGGTAGTAATTCATAGGGTTTTTTTATACAACCAATTACATGCACTTTTATAGAATAATAATATGCATATTCCTTCGGTTTGTAATGAAATTTGATCTCATTTCAGGTATGTTCATACAAGTCGAATGGTGGAATAGAATGAAATTTCGTTTTGTTGATGAAATGTAATGAAGTGAATTTCTAACCCATTACATTTTATGAGTAAGATTGTAATGTAGTGGAATGTGACGTATATATATTTGGAAATTAGTTCTTCTCAGACAATCCTGACTTTGGATTCATGAAAGAAATTGATTTTTCTTGAAAAATAAGTTGTAATGAAGGAAAAAAAAAATCGATTTATGTACCTCAAAAATGATGTAATAAGATTGACAAAATTTGTTGCTGCTTCT